>JAQISU010001235.1:30282814-30297814 GCA_029339505.1 Unio delphinus | reverse complement strand
GGACTGTTTATTAAAAGACCAGATATAATCGTTCAAACAGAAAAAAAACAACATCTAAAAGCATAACAGCAACGAAAAATATGGCTCATACGGTGAAATGAACATATATGTTATGTATAAATCAGTATATGTAATTACAATAAATACTGATAATGCATGTGTAAAAAGAATATAGTAGTACTAGCTATATTTGCCTTTCACCCAGTCCAGGTACTGTGTGTACCAAGCGACCTGTTCCTTACATCGGTCTAAGATGTCTTGTCCTCCTCAGTACAGACGAGTGCCAAGAGAATGATAGTAAATAGTTATAATCTTTACTTCTGCACGAGGTCAAATTTGACTGTTTCAGAAAATGCACTCAAAAAACTCAATAAATGCCACATTTTATTAGGTATTTTGCAGCAGTGACAGCAGTACGAAAACGGTATGGTACGCAGATTTTAAGATACATTTAGAAAATCGTTAGAAATGATACGTAGACCAGACGGTTTGATTAGGAAGATCATTGAAAATAGAAAGGCACGAAACGAAACTAAGTTGCTCTGATAGTTCAGGAACATTTCTGGTAGGTTGTTTACAATCAACAGAATTTATACTCGTTTACATACAATTTTTGAGAAATACGGTTCACGTTAAAGTAAAGCAGAAAGCGAATATCAATAACAACTGGTAGAGAGATGCTGTGTAACTATCGTGAAACAGATCGATATGGAAAGGAACTGTCTGAAAAATAAAGACACGATTAAAAGTAAAAAATAAAGACACGATTAAAAGTGAAAAATAAAGACACGATTAAAAGTGGTATGAAACCATAGCTGTACGAAAGGCTACGGTCAGAAACGCTAATGTTCCACAAAAAATGGCTGCAAAAGACTTAGCCAGTAATATGTATTAGAAAGAATCGATAAAAAATTATAATGCACAAAAAATACCCAATGTTATACATGTAACAGTGTACAGATTGGACGAACTCGTCTGGTATACAGTGTTAGCTGACTTTAAGGATTGTGGGTAAACGTATTTGAAAAGCACAACCATACTAGGAGCAGCAGAGAGAGTGAATCAGACAACATTTTTAGACAAGTTTTCACTGAAATCACGCTTAAAAACAATGAAACCAATGACATCAGGCCCAAATGTGTGTGTGAATCTGATATCGTTTCATGGATTAGGATCAAATAAAAAAAACAACATTTTCAATGAAATCAGGTCCAAAAAAAATCAATGAAATTAATGAAATCCTCCATCGATTTTTTGGGAAAAGGGATTACAACGTCGTTGTCACTCACCCTCTCTGCTGCTAGAACTTTCAGTTCTGGGTTAACCGAATATTTGATCCAGTCCGATACGATATCGTGTTCCAGACCTTGTCTGGGGGACGAAAATCCTTAGGATGAAAGTCTTTACGACTTTACAAACAGACTAATTTGTAAAACCTCCTCTTGTAAATCAATCAGATTATTAGACTGGTCAGTGAGTTTGAAATTAATTCTGGTTAATGAATTATTATGACATCGCATATAGACTGAATTCACCGGGGACTCAATTATTAAAAACCCTGGAGGAGCTATTGGTGTAAATGAATACAAAATATATCCTTGCTGAGCTTGATTTGATCGTTCGAGATTAATTTGATAGCTTCCTTCGATAACATCACATACTAAATTGAGCGCAATCACCGATGAAATATTCACATTGAACGGAGCAATATGCTTACCGCCACCATCTGGATCATTATTATGGGTCAGGATTTTTATTTCCGGTGATGTTGTTTTTTTCCACGTATCATGAATTATTTTAAAACCGACATCGATGGCATCACTGAGAGATTTTTGTAGTTCTAAGATATTATATCCTAGTAGTTTGACTGTTGGAATATCTTCTACGCGTATATTATACTTCGTTGCAAATGTTGTTCTCGATAGGGGGATATTGTCATCTAATATACCCTGAATAATTTGTGAATGAAATGTTTCCATATCATTGATGATTTTGTTACATGTTTCTACAACGCTGATAAATTCGTCTCTGGTGAGAGTACCGGATTTAAGGGATATTAACAACAACGAAATATCGTTATTGAACGCTCTGAAATTTTCAGTGGTTTTATTCTGTAGAAGTGTGTGGTATCTTTTATTAGTGACGGTATCTATCGTTTCAAGAAAAAAATTCAATTTGTCATAATCTCTATAACTCCTTATTGGATTATCAGATTTTATCCTGTCTGTGACATAATCAATATTTTTTGGTTCTGGTAAATCAACGGTTTTCCCCCCGGGTGGTAATTCAGGCCATCCTAGTACGGTTCTAATAGAACTTTGATAGATATCTACGACATAACCCTCTGTGCTTATTTCAATGGCAGATGATAGTGTTGGTTCATGAACTGTTATAGCTATTTTTGACTCTACTCCAGTAATCGATTTTATTCTACGCGCGAATTCATTATTGATTTGTTCGATTTGGTATGATCCGGTTGGTATGGAAACAACATTCCAGTCTGGGGTACCGTCTGGTTTATTCTTATTTGCAAATACCAGGGAATTATTCGGTTGTTGACCACCAAATGATTTTGACCTAATATTTGGCCAACTGTGATACACTCGTAATTTTGCTAGCGCTATCTCCTTCACTGGGACTGGAGAGGGGAAATTCACACTGAATTCTGGATTCGTTGAGGTTATTGAGATCATGCTGGTTTGTACTGGGTTTGTGTTCTCCACTATTTGTTGAAGTAATTCCATCGGTGTTGTCATTGTTATTATACTCATGTTTTTGTATTTCTAATTTTGACATCGCAGAATCATATATATCTACCATCGCTGAAAACTCACTCTCTGATATAATTGTATCATCGAGCGATGACGATATCAATGAGGATAATTGCGAGTATGCAGTGGACACAACATGAAATTGAATTATGTAGTCTTGTAGTTTCCGTTGGCTGCATGATGATATTTTTTTTGTGATTATTGAAATTATTCCAGCGATTGTTGTTTCCGCAGAAATGCGAATTGGAACAGCTATCGGGGCCATCATTGTCACTGAAGACAGTATAATACCGGCTCCGGTGATTTACCACTCACTGAATACACAGTAACATCAATTGCGGTAATTCTCCTGCGATATTTTTTAATTTTCATTGCATACTCCTCAGACAGGGTTTTGAGTCTAGTTTGATATTCTCTGACCTGATCATAGCGATATTGCGATGATGAAATCATTTTTTATTTTAACAACGCTAGCGTTTTCAATTGTGAAATCCTTTCAATTTATTTACTTAAATCCGCTACGAATTCCACATAACATGATACCGGAGTTCTAGCCAAAGTTTTATCAGTAGATGTTATAGTGAACTTTTCAGTTGTACCCTTGTCGATGATCGTTGAAATCGTATTGTTGACCCCGGATGAACTCGACGATGATATATTAAATTGAGCCGTTGTCACCAGTGTTAATCGATAAATACCCTTGACGGTTGCAGTGATATCTAATTTGTTGTTTGTAAGTGACCACACAAATGATCCGTGTTGGATTGTATATACTACGTTATTGGTTTTCTCATGAGGAATTTTTGTTTTTTCAATGACTGTTATCATCCTCGAAAAATCACCTTTGACGGCTTCGATGAAAGTTTTCGTCTCATCGATGGATTTTTTAATATCAGGGAGTTTTATTTCAATTTTATCTAACGGGGTTCCAATAAATTTATCAATGATATTTCTACGAAATGATGTAAACTGTTTTCCGTTTTCTTCAATTTTAGATTCAAGTGTTGTTAGTACAAACACAGAATTGTTTAACTCATCGTTGAGAATTTTTAATCGATCTGTAATCGTCGAAAAAAGTACACCCGGTTTGAGTTTACCCTGATCGGAAAATAACGCAACGGTGTTCTCGATTGCGTTTTGTTGTTTAACTAAAATATCATCCAGAGAGATATTACTGGTTTTCAATTTACCCTGATCGGAAAATAACGCAACGGTGTTCTCGATTGCGTTTTTTTGTTTAACTAAAATATCATCCAGAGAGATATTACTGGTTTTCAATTTACCCTGATCGGAAAATAACGCAACGGTATTCTCGATTGCGTTTCGTTGTTTAACTAAAATATCATCCAATGACACATCACTGCTTTTCAATTTACCCTGTTTGTCTTGAAATACAACTATTTCCCCGGGGTCAACACTTGTTAAGTTCAACGTCTCAGCGATTTCATCTTCAATTATTTTTTTTACATCCTTGATAGAATCAGGTGGTGCAGTGCCATCGGGTTTGAGTTTCAAAGATCTCCCCCAAATATCAATCATGTTATTGTAAAACTCTTTCTCTCTCTAAAAAGCGATTGCTGGTGTAGTCATTTACGACAATATGAGGTGGTTTTCTAGATGCTGAAATAGCGTTAAGGACATTTAATACTTCGCTGCCGCATATTGGTGGGTCATTGATTTGTTGTGTTGGTAGCGTAGAATACCAAGTCTTCATTGGAAATTGTTTTATGTAACGCATAAACTCTTTTGGTGGGGCTAATCCATATGAATCAAAATAGACAATCCCACGTGGATCAATAGCGTATGCAACCCAGTGAGTTCCAGGTCCGGTGCTGTTATCGAGATTAATAATACCTGTTTCAGTTTTGTTTGGTTGATGTGGTAATTGATCTTTCATAAAAACACCTCTGAAATTTTTAATCACTAGTTTTTTAGCCGCATCCATTAAATCAAAATTGGACATGGGAACCATAGGTTCCTCAATTAATAAACCGTTCCTGGTAGTCTCAGGCCTGATCCGTGAACGGATCTCCCGCTGTACCATGAATACGGGGTTCCTGGTAGTCTTAGACCTTTTCCGCTGTACCACGAATACGGGGTTCCTGGTAGTCTTAGACCCAATCCGTGAACGGATCGTCCCTTTTTTTTATATCCCTTCCCAGTTGCCTTCTTAAGTGCCATTCCTGCTGCAGTACCAACGGCTCCTAACGCCGCTGCTTTAGCCACTGCTGGGGCTGCTGCTGCAATCAATGCTGGTATTGCAGCTAACAACGGGAATATACCGCCTGTTTTAATCATATTTTAATAGCAGCCGCAGAAAGAGTAATCTGGACACCTTTTTTGGCTGCAAGTGCATCATTGAAATGTTTTATTTGACGAGTTGTCAGCGGTAATTTATTTGCACCACCAGTCATTTGATTAGGTTTCAACGTGATTGTGGTTCCACATTTTTTAGCCGATTCTGATTGCAATTTTTTGATTTGACCAGGAGTTAACGCAACACTAATAACACTATATGACATTATACATAATAGATTGATTCTAATGGAAAAATCCTTCGGATTTTCAATTACATGTTTTCCACTGGGGCATCTACCACTCTCATTCTTCCACCAACACCTTCAAGTAGCATTGATTTATCACTGAGAATGACAGCAACCGCTCTATAATTCGGGATAAGGATAACAGGTGCCCCACCAACTAGTGGACCAGTCGGACGGGTTACACGGGCTCTAAAGTGTATATCAACGACAGATTGTCTCATCAAATCGAGATGTTCCAATTAAAAGTAATAAATCGGATAGAAGCTTTTAAAATCCAATTGTGATATTTGCAAACCGGTATCGACATTTAGATCACGTGCCATAAATGACAACAGGTTATGATAGACACGTGCAATATGATTCTGACCGTAATCAAGTTGTATATCCTCGGATGGTTCCTGCTGTCCGTTTATTCTCAGCGAGACTTCATTAACACCTAACTGATCAAATATCATATGACTTCGTTCTTGATTACCAACTCGCGCAGCATTCTGTAACGCAATAAATATATGACGTGGAGCTGAAACCCCTTGTTTTGATGCCAGGTGCCATGTGAATGTACCATCAACATTACCCAGTTTAATATCCGTGGTCACTGATAACCAACTTAACAACGACTTTCCTCCTTGGTCCATAAATGATAGTAGTCGTTGTTCTTCGGTGATTGATGGAGTTAACACTGGCATCCACAATGATAGTTTTGTTAAAATGACTTTACCGGGAGCAACCCCAGCATTACGCCAGATTGCATCATCATCAGTACCCTTTCGTACAAGCGCTATTGAGTGTTTGGCTCCATAAATAACTTTTCGGACGTTTCTACAGAATCCAAATATGTGATGCAGTGGAATTGCACATGAAAATCGTCGACGCTGCCCATGCAACATTGCTACGCGTGTTGCAAATCCTAAATTGAGATTACCATTAACGCCTCCGAGAATATCAAACTCAGCTCCGGGTCTAGTTCGACGTTCTGGATTAGCTGCTTCCTGTTGATTAGCAACTGAAAAGTTTTGCGGTGCTAACACTTTAATGAATTGAAGGTGATCAGCGTTATCAGAGGTATCCTTTGCAAACATCATAGATGGACCCGCTGATCTTGTATAATCATCAGAATATCTCGCTAACCCTATGATTGTTGTGGCCACATCAACTTCACGGTCAATGGATTCAATTTCTTTTCCATCAATGAGATATCTAGCGCTTTCAAAGAACGCCATGATACCGTTATTGACAAAACCAACTCGGGTAGTTTGGCTAATGTCATATGGTGGATCATTATGTGCAGCATCATTTGTTACAAGTTCTCCTTCTACTTCAATAAACGCTTCACAAGGCAAAAAGTATTTACTGGTATCATGAACTTGAAGTTCAATTCGTGATCGGAGATCGGGTTGTATTGCGTGATAAGAATAAAATTGAAAATCGCGTACAGAATCATCTTTACGCACTGGGGCATCCATATCAAATGCTGGATCAGATGACCTTTTGAACATTTTATTCTATTTATCAGAGTCTAAATCGTGATTTTCATCGTGAAAAACGCTAGCGTGAAAATCCATAGGATTTCATCGACGTGGGTTTTTAAAGCCACTTCCCGCTATCATGTTTGCAATATTGCTTTGGTCCCCTTGATTTACCATCGACGCTAGTTTTTCATCTACTGCGTTATTTATTATTTTACTAACACTTGCAGGCATTTCTTCTGTAGACGGTAACGGTTTCTTTTTTCGCCTCACTAATGATGTTATTTTATCCTTCGCAGTTGAAAACGCTTTCCCGGCAAGATCTCCAACAGCACCAATACCCTTATCACGAATAACATCAATGGCTTTCATTGATAACTGTTTAGCTAACGGCATCACTTTTGGGGCCATTCTTGAAAAGAATCCTAAAATGGTATTGCCGAGGCCATCTCCATAGTATGCTTTATAAACTGGAAACCGTGAATTAACTACATAGACGAGGGTTGGTTTATCATGATTGTAATGGATGATCATTATTATAAAAACAATAGTGTTTTCAATTGTTATTTAATCACTATGATACCCATTTGCTAACTCGTCAATGAAATCTCGATATGTTTTGATATCCATGATACCGCCGGCAAATAACCGTCTACAGATATCAGCTGCTTCATTAATTATTTCTGGAGAGTTATTTCCAGCTCGGAATCCTCCTACAAGAACATCTAATCGTGATATATCATTGATAACACTATCAGGACAAGTGTTTCCAATCCTTGGATTTTGCAGTCCACTTCCGCTATAACCAGCTGCTTCATCTAGTTTTTCTAAACCCGTTTTTTGTAAATAATCATCATTAGGTTCTTTTTGTTTTTTTTTGTCTCCGTGTTGGTGTTTGACGTCGTTCTTCTAAATCATCATCATCATCAGGTGGTAGTTGTTGTTTTTTTTGTCTTCTTGTTTGTCTACGTGTTGGTGTTTGACGTCGTTCTTCTAATTCTCGTTGTCGCTCTTCTATTTGTTCTCTTTTATAATTACTAATTCCCCTTTGAAATTCCTTGTATCCTATCTCATCCTTATTCAAACGGCCAATCCCCTTATTTAGTTTATACAAATAATCGAACCAATCATTACTTGATATTCTATCATTTTTATACTCGTCCTTTAAAAAATCTTTTTTTGAATTATAGCTTTGAGCAGCAAAATTACCAAAGGCTTGATAATCCTTTGATTTCAATAAACTAGGTTTTTTTATTTCTATTTTAGCATGATCAGTAAATTTATTCAACAGAGAAACAGTCGTTTTTTTCGGATCAGTTTTTTCAGTTTGTTCAGTTTTCGCTGCTATTTTTTCAAGTACAGAAATAAGACCCTCTTCCTTTCTTTTACCGTCAGGATCATCTCCCAGTATAGCACGCTCTACCCCTTTCGTTGCTGTGGTTACTGGTTTAAACAACTCTTCAGATCCCGCAGCAAAATCAGTTTGTAAACTCTGTCGTTGTTGCAGTTTATTCCGTACAGAGTCACGAATTGGTACAAATCTCTTAATTGCATCTAATCGTTCACGAGCCAATCGGGTTGTTAATGCTTCATTGACCATTATTTGAAATCAGAAACAATTTTTCAATTGTAAAACAATTTTTCAATCCCGACCTAACACCATCGTGCAACTCCTTTTTTGACATCAGTGACATGTCGGATGATTTTTAACACGGTCATGGAAGTGTTATTTCATCCTATAACAGCTTCTATCAGTGATGAGGAAAGTCACATAATTGTATATAAAATTAATAATACTGTGACTTTCCTCACTTTTCCATTGACCATCCATTAAAGGTCCATAGATTTTTTATTCACTGATTTTGACATTTTCAATCAAAAAATGCTAAAAAAAATGAAAATCTCTTGAGGGTCGGAATGATAAATGGTCAGGCAATCAATGGTCGGGCAATCAAAATTGAATTAATGCTCGTAGGTTTCTAATTTTAGAGTTGACTTCTTTTTTCAATTCGTATTCGTTACCTAATTCTTTTCGTATTCCTTCTACGATAGTATACAATGGGACGAACACACTGATGTCACTGGAAAATGAAAGAGAGTCTTTAATAGAATTCTGAATTCTTTTGATGAGTGCATATTTCTTGGGTAGCATATATTTATTGTTGTTTACTCCGTATTCAATATCCTGAAAATCAGACACAATTTGATCAGGATTTAATCCATCTGATAGTTTGATATCCTGATTTTTCAATTTTGCTATTTCAACTATGATGCTATTCATGTTTTCAGAATTCATTATTCTATAAGAATGACATATCTCTAATTGGAAATTATGACGCATTAGACATAACTAAATTGAACTTTTTGCCCCGTCTTTTTTGAAATAGCCGTCTTGGTTATTCCCGATGCAACGAATCGTACTGAAGTTCTACAAATATTGAAATACTTACCGGCTTCATATAATGATTGAAATATTTTCTCTTCGTTAGTTATTGTATTCAAATATTTCACTGGTCTCGCTTTTGAACAAGTGTCAGTCCTTCCTCGTTTGATATTCTCACTTTGTGTGATAGCTTGCAGATTGGATAAAGAATTGTTCTTTCGATTAGAATCCTTGTGATCAATAACAAAACCATCTTTGATCAATCCATTAAAACATTCAAATACGAAACGATGATTGCGAAATGTCTTCCTTCCAACATTAAACACCAAATACCCCATACCATTATCCCACCCAATTGGGTTCTTCAGTCTACAGTGTCTTACAACACCATCACTGGATGCTTCGTAATTTTTAATCACTGGGTGTAGTCTGAATTCTTGGGTCATTATATACTACACTATTTGTCTAATTCAATGACTGACCCATTTTGCAGTGATTGATTATACATAAATCTTTCATTTAGACACCTGTTTTTAATATAGCATGAAGGAGTTCAAGAGATTGACTTCGAAAAATGCTAAATTCAATACCGATAGAGAGTTCAAGAGATTATTGAAAATCAATCCTAGATTTAATCTCGATAGACCCAAAAAACGTGTAGTAGACGGAAACATGAAAGAGTTTAAGAGATTATTGAAAATCAATCCTAGATTTAATCGCGATAGACCCAAAAAACGTGTAGTAAACAGAAACAAACGTCCAAAACGTCCAAGAGACGGAAACATGAAAGAGTTTAAGAGATTATTGAAAATTAACCCTAAATTTAATATCGATAAACCCAAAAAACGTAACAAACGTCCAATAGACGGAAACATGAAAGAGTTTAAGAGATTATTGAAAATCAATCCTAGATTTAATCGCGATAGACCCAAAAAACGTAACAAACGTCCAAGAGACGGAAACATGAGATCACCATGGAAGGATGCTCAATTCAATCTTGATATAGTTTCTAATACACCCAAGAATAAAATTCTTGATAAACCCATCAGAGACTGTTTTAATGAATTCAAGCGTGATGGAGCATCTTATTGCTGGTCAACATTTCGAATTGATGGTGTTGTTGACGCTACCATGAATGATGAAAAAGCAGCAGTGATCATTTCACGTATTGGGGAAAAAAGTCATTTTTTCCGAATCAAATTCATTATCCGTGAGGATGGAAAATGGATTATTAGGGATAAATTTGAACCCATTCTCAGGGGCAAAAAAACTGTCACCGTGAATCAGGATTCAAAACCGGGAATTTTGACTGGAATTGATAAACCCTACTACGAAAGATCTTATCCTGTCACAGCAGTTGTTTACGGGATCTATCCGCTCAATGAAAAACCTGATATTTCAAAACTAGCACCCATGAAATATTCGACAGGGCTAAATTGTGTAGCAGAACGAATAATAGAACACTTCACAAATGCGTCCCGGGGAAATAAACTAACTGATCTAAGACGAAAAAAAATAACCGAGTGGGAGTTCACGGTAAAAGAGCATGGAGCAACAATTCAGGATATAACTAAATTAGAAAAATCATTAAGATTTCCAATATCGGTAAGGACAATCACCGGAGAAGTATTATACGAATCGAAATATAAATCACAGGGAACCCCCATTGAAATTATTGATCATAACGCACACGCGTGGTCATCTGCAGTAACAATATTCCCACGGGATAGAACCGTAAGATATCTATCCCAAACCGAAGAGTTTTTTTCAGAGCAGAAATTATTTGATGCTATTTACCATTTGAGTAAAAACGATCCTGTGTCAGTGTGGCTATTTCATAGTACTTCAGACGAAGAATGCAAATTTGATCAGTTTGTAAGGCCTAACGAAGAATTATACCGTACTGAAGAGCTGCAGAATCAAATGAAACAACTAGCTAGTGAGTTTTCTGGGGACGGAGAAGACAACGATCAATTATTAGCAAACTGTTTCACAGTACCATCCATTGCAGCACATTTTGCTAGAAAGAAAAACGCGTGGAACCCAACACGAAGTGAGTTTTTATCAGATGTCAAATTGTCCTGTCTTGAATACAGCCACGGCGGATTATGGAACACAAAATACACCGCTGATACCGTTATTTCAGCTGATATGATTGCGTGTTATCCAGGAAGTTTTCTTGGGTATGGAGAGTGTGAGAAATATTTCAAACGATTTGGACACCCTACACACGAAATGACACGTGTTGCTATTAATGGACCACTTCCTGATTTTGATTTAACCGGATTCGCTTGTGTAGTATCATTTGAAATGGCTACAGGACTACATCCGTGTAGTTATCTTTGGATTGGTAAACACATGTCTGAAAAACACTGGATGCCAATAGTGTTATTACGGTATATGGTTGATTGCAAGATGTTAAAATCATTAATTGTCAGTGAAGCAATTATATCCTATCGAGCACAGAAATCAGTCTGGTTACCCCAACCTGATCTAGAAAAAATAATTAGCGAAGAGCGAAAACTGTTTCCTGATTTTAATGAACAACAAATCATGGATTGGTCCAAACAGTTATTTGAAATCAGAAACAATGAAGCAAAAAATCTTGGACGAAGAATAATCGGTAAATTTACCCAAGGTGGCAAAGATGATAATACGAAATATTCTTCACGATTGATTATAGACAATGCTGAATACGATTTTGTAATCACGGATTTAACGAATAAGGGCCTATATGTCAATCGTAAGGACGCATTTCTGTCCGATGGAACCAAATTGGGTACAATTGTTACCTACAATGATGGATACCATCCGCAGTACACACATTTGAGAGCTTCTATGCTCGGTTATGCTTCTATCCATCTATTTTCAATGATCAATAGATTTCCTACCACCGCAGTTAGAGTTGCTACTGACTCATTTTACATAAACAGCAAAATGGTTGATTTTAAGGCTACTGGCAACGAGAAATGGGGAACATGGAGAATTAAGAAAGAAATGATTCATGATTATATTCAATCAGCAGATGTTACCATTGAAAATAATTACTTAGAAAGCAATCAGTGTTCAGAATTTTCTAGTGCACCACCGATTTCTGATCCAATCTGTAGATATAAAACAGTTTATTTAAACGGTTGTGGCGGGTCAGGAAAAACAACCCGGGTAATTGAGTTATTCCGTAGAAACGCTAGCGTTTCCAATCCAAACATGATTGTATTAACACCGACTCACAGACTTGCAAGAGAAATGATACAGAGAGGGGTAAATGCCTGCACTTATCATAGTTTCTTTAGATGGAAGGGAGATAAATGGACTCCTGAGCGCATGGGAGAGAAATTTATTCCTGAATTCATCATGTGGGATGAAATAGACACAGTGTCAGAAGATGTCTTAAAAATATTTCTTGAGTGGTTGTTATTGAAGAATACAAAAGTCGTCATGTGCGGTGATCACGGGCAACCACCACCATTTGTCGGTGCATCCCCCCATGAATGGCTAAAGGGTTTTGTAGACTATTATGAAGAAATTGATACCGATCATAGATCACTTGATAATGAATTAAAAGAATTGAAGAAACTAATTAGATTACAACCGGATAGAATCCAGTGTGAAATAACCCGTGAAATAATTTCGGAAACTCCCATGAATGAGTTTTGGGAAGCGTGGAGACCAAATGATTTAATCATTGCAAGTAGAAAAATAGTCAGGGACACACTTCAGATGAAGTTATTTGAATTGCATAAACAAAAATTTGCAACACTTCCAGTGCCCCTCTGTTATAGGCCATCGGATACACGAAAACAGAACATTGAAGTTGATATTCCAGGACAGAGTGAAAAACAAATTCTCGTATTAAATGATATTGTGCTGGTTGATATCAATGTCGTTGAAGATGCATTGCGTGCTAATAAATCCCCGTGGACGCTAGGATACGCAGCAACAATACACTCTTCACAGGGATTGACTATATCGGATACAATTGTTTGGATGGTAGATAATCGCATAGAATGGTCGAATTTAGTCTATCTTTCAGTATCCAGAGTACGAAAAATAAATCAACTTCGAAGAATTGTCCTGACAGAGTCAGGCGATGATGAAATCATTGGCGATGATAATGACACCACAATAGATGATATTATTGATAAAAAACTCTCCGGTTACAAACAACAAGACAAAAAAAACAACGAGAATTTGATATTGATGCTGAATTAATAATTACTCTGAAGCAACAACAGAATAATCACTGCGCGAGTTGCAATTGTATAATGCGTTGGCAGTATTCGGATAAGGATCCTCGCCAATTCACCGTAGACAGAAAAAATAACAATCTCGGTCATGTCAGAAATAATGTTATGTTGACTTGTCTTGAGTGCAATAGACGCAAGGGTGCTAGTTAAGACCATGCGGTGGTAATTGAGTATCGTCAGGAATTACTTGTAGTTGTTGTCTAGTAAACCCACGCTGAGGGGCACTTGAATCCAGTTTATAGATTGGAGGTCTACCCGTAGATCGTGTTATACTAGATATCTTGTGTGCAGTAACACTCCAAATAGGATCAGTAGCCCTTTTTGTGCCACCCTCAAGCTCTCCTGGTTCGTATAAGTACCTCACAATGACATTACTACCAAGAATTGGTTGGGAAACGCTAAAATCCTTTTGTGGTTTTTCAGGTATCGACTTCTTTTTAATCGCGTTGATAGGTTTCATGTTGATGGTTCTAGTAATCTCGTTATTCAGTGCGGTAACTACACCTGGTAATCTCTTAACCCATTCACGGGATCTTTTTTCTTGGATGAATTCTTTTGCGTATTGATATCCAAATAACCGTTCAGCAAGAGTCCGATTAAATCGTTCTACAATGGCCTGATCACGATGCAGTGCAGTATGCCCCCGTCTGATAGTGACATTGTGATATTTCATTGTAGATAACACTGCACCCTGAAATTCCTTGCCCGGATCAACTTGTAACAGATTTGGCCAGTGCAGAGGGCTCCTTCGATAAATCCTCTCAAATGCAGAAGCCACTTCAGTGGCTGATTTTGTTTTTAACGGTTCTGCTTCTTTGTATCGACTTGCAATATCAACTACAGTTAACGCATATTTGTAACCACGATCATGTGGCAGAAATAATATATCAGCTTGATGAACTTCATTAGGAAAGGTCACATCAAAATGCGAGAATTGAATTTGTTTAGGCGGTGGTAGATAAATTTGCCATAGTGCCTGTTTGGATAACCAATGAGCCGCAGTGGTTTTTTTTTCACTTTTGCGGCGCTAGCGAGTTTACTGATTGCAGCGTTACCCTTCCAGTATCCTCTTGGGGAATAATAAATAGATTCCATGTTGTTATTAATTACCAGCACCTAACATCAATTTGCTTTTCATTGCCGATTTTATCAAAAAGGAAGCCAATTTTTCTTTGAAGGATTTATCAGGAATGGTATTCAACGCATGAATTTATTTCACATCTGCTAGATGCCTGTGTTGCAAATTGCTGCTTTTATAAGCAACATCATGAAGGTGACAGGCCTTATCAATAGCGTTTATTGGTTCCTCACCGGGTCGGGGCTGATTTTGATCATTGAGTCTGATATCAAGTCTTGTTCCCGTCCACAATAACTATACCCTGGAAGGTGTTTTTCTCCGGGGTATTTTGCCCATGGGGTTCCAGGGAGTTTTGCTAATTTGGCAGCGATATCACCTCCTCGTTTTTTTTTAAAGGCTCCTTGGGTTCCTTGGGTTTAGAAACAAATCTAAATTTCTTTGTACCACACTGTACGCATTTACCAGAAAGCGCTGATCGGTTATTTTTAGTTGTAATCGTCGTCAAGTCATCT
>JAQISU010001235.1:30090314-30277814 GCA_029339505.1 Unio delphinus | reverse complement strand
ACTGATGTTATTAATATCTCTCTCTCATCAGGGGAATTCCCATCATTTTTCAAAACTGCCATCGTAGAGCCACTGCTGAAGAAACCAACACTGGACCATAACGATTTAAAGAACTACCGCCCAGTTTCTAATCTCCCATTCATATAAAAAATCTTAGAAAAGGTTGTTCTAACTCAACTTGTATCTCATTTGAATTCAAACAGTCTTTTTTTATCAATGTACAGTCTGCATATCGCCCTTGCCACAGTACGGAAACTACTCTTCTGAAAGTATTTAGTGACATTCTCTCTGCTTTGGATAGTGGAAAGATTACAGACCTCACACTCCTGTATTTATCTGCAGCATTTGACACAATAGACTATGATATATTACTTCACCGATTCCAGCATATAGCCTTACAGTGGTTCAAGTCCTACTTAGTCAACAGGACACAAATTATATCTGCAAATAGAATACACTCCAGCCCATTTGACGTATGTTGTGGTGTTCCACATTTATCTGTTCTTGGACCTGTTCTCTTCATTCTGTATACTCAACCGCTCTCAAGTGTCATAGATCATCACCCAGTGTCGCACCAATTGTGTGCTGATGACACCCAAATATACAAGTCTAGCCACCCAACTGAAGTTGATGCTACCATCCATGGAGTAGAGAAGTGCATTTCTGATGTGAAATCATGGATGACATGTAACAAGCTGCAGATGAATGATGATAAAACTGGGGCTATTCTGATCACAACACCAAGACTTTCTCATTCACATCCTTTACCTCAGACAATAAATATCAGCAACACCAACATTAAATTCTCACAGTCAGTACGGAACCTAGGCGTTACTCTAGACAGTACTCTCACATTGCACCAACATGTCATGAACATATGCAAGGCTGCATATCTTGAATTAAGACGCATCAGTTCCATTCGTAAATATCTGTCAGTTGATGCCACAAAAACACTTGTGTGTTCATTAGTACTTTCAAGACTGGACTATTGTAATTCGATTCTGTCTGGTTCGTCACAATATTTACTCCATAAACTTCAAAAAGTTCAAAACACAGCTGCACGGATCATCTTTAGTGTACCTCGATCAGAGCACACCTCACCACTGCTCTGTACCCTACATTGGCTATCAATTTGATACAGAATCAAACACAAAATTTGTTCTCTGTGCTATGTTTCAATGACAGACTCCAGTCCAACATACCCATCCAGCCTCACCAATGTGTATACACCAGCTAGATCCTTACGCTCTTCTTCTGATAATCGTATACTCATTGTTCCCATGGTGAAAACAAAGTCATATGGACAACGTTCGTTTGCACACCAGGGCCCGGCGACGTGGAACGAATTGCCCATTGAAATTAGACACAAAGACACAGTGGTCCCTTTTCAGAGTGCTCTTAAGACTCACCTGTTTCGACTGCAGGGACAAACTTAGCGACCTAATCATGTTTTGTATCTTATATGTTTTCAGCATGTTTTTATGCTTTCCAATTTCATTGTTTTTGTCATTTGTTGTTCTGTAGTGTAGTCATATCATTATTGATGGTGTAAAGCGCTTAGAGGTTCGAAAGATTGGGCGCTATACAAAGTCCTTTTTATTATATTATTATATATTGCTAGATAGTCCGCTCCGGTGGCCTAGTCGTTACAGTGTTCGCCTCGGATGCGGGAGATCGTGTGTTCGAGCCCCGCTTGAGTCGTACCAAAGACTTATAAAAATGGTACTAACAGCTGCCTCGCTTGGCGCTCAGCATTAGGTGGGTAGTGTTAGGATTGGTCGGTCTGGTGTCAGGATAATGTGACTGGGTGGGACATCATGCTACATGTCCGCGGCATGATGCCCCAGTGCTAGACATAACTATAAAACTGCAGACACCATAGCGATATGACTGAACAATTGTTAAAGTTATTTTAAAAATCCAAATCACACCAACAACACGATTAAGATTCCATATCGTTCGTGTTAACACTGACATATTTTACTGTTTTATAATTATGGAATTATGACAACCAGATATTGTCTGAAACTGCCTCATGCCAATTTGCAATATCAGATAAACTTGTGTCGCCTTGTGTGCAATAATGGCCTGTGACATCATCATGAAAAAAATGTTTGCTGATGACCTTCAGTTAAGATGTTATTTTCATGTTTCGTATTTACTTTCAAATGCTGTCACTTATCAACCAGTTGCTGAACCCCTCCTACATAAACAAGTAACCATAAGTTTGGTAATAGTTATGAAGTGACAGTTGATGAAAATATATGCATAAAGTTTAATACAAAGGCAATGACAAACTGACGAAAGCTAACCAGCAACGGTGCGATGTGGACAATATATTTACTGTTTACCAAACCACATGAGAGAATATCAGGAAACCGTTTTCTAGTAATGCGAAGTCTGTTTTGATAACGTCCTAGTAATGAAATGTTCCAATAGATTCAAGTTCGAGTCCTGTTGAAAAATCCATAATTGGAAGACAAAGACAGCATTACAATATTTTTTTTCAAAACGTTTCTTTTGTAATATTTGAGGGTTAAAGTTTTGTAGTATCGATAAACAAGTTCAACATTGCCATGTATCCCGAAATTGCGCTTTTTCAAAATTATAATGGTTTCAGTTCGTCATCTTAATGCTCACATTTTAGAATAAGTTGTTTATAGTCTCATGATACACGTCGTTTATTTCTTTATTCTGGTGTATTACATCTCCATAATAATTAAATTTACTCATAAAAAATAATAGTTTTTTGTCTCAAGTTGTGAAACAACAGATTATGTTTTTAACATACTTCTCCGATAAATTATGGCGATAATAAATACTTCTCCGATAAATTATGGTGATAATCGGTCAATCTTCCAAAGAACAAACATACACTGTAAAAAATTTAAATGTAGTGTCGACCAACAATTTTCAATAGTACCAGCGTCACCATTCTTAAGTAATATTTCATTGATAATTTATATCGGTTCAATCACACGATTCTCGCTTAATTTTGAGTTATATTAGTTTAATTAGAACAAATTAACATTGTGATTAATGGCATTGATGGATGAACAAGTGCGTGAAATAATTAAAATGATAATGAGCAATTCTTATCAGGAAAAGTATCAGATATCTGTAATAAATTTTACAGAAATATCTTCAATGGCTTTGGAGCTTTGCCTTGAAGATAATGAATAAAAAAGACCAAACATTAAAAATACAGAAAATGAAGGATAGTGAATAGCACAATGATATCTACGCTACTAACAAAATATTTCTACAAAATTTCATAACGATATCATGGATTTAAGAGCTGTGCTTCATAATCAGACCTGAATGAAATATAGATGGAATAAACAAATAAATAGACAAAAACATTTTGAAAAATGCAGAGTTTAATATTGTTTTTCATGAGTTTGAGACTATGTTGTTCAGCACTTTCGCTGCCGTTCGTTACAAATGAATTTAAACCTATAGGTAAATCAATACAGGGATTACGAGAGGGTGGGTTCAAAGACTAACATTATAACAACCGGACTCACAGTCCTTCAATTTAAAATGCCGACTTTGAGAGTTACGATGTGGGGAAGGGTAGAAGATAAATTATATATTCCTCCATCGTAACTGTCGGGGTTGATGTCTTGCACTGTTTGACTATTGTATCTCCATCACTATAGCTTCTGTTGACACCCTTTGGCCCTCCTCATCATATATGACTGATTTGATCATTAAGGTGACACCCTTGTTTTCTAAATGTGTGTAGTGTAGTGTTTCCATGTCCCTCCCTATTATGTTACCGTGTTTATGTATTGTGGCTAGTATAAACGTTTTTGAAAGGTTGCTCGTTGTTTTGTTCATCACATAGTTTTAATAGTTGTATTTTTGCTTATTAGCATTGAGTTAATTTGCCTTTACCAAAGAGTACTTATGATCTGACTTGCTCCCTCTTTGCCAGGATTTGAGATAGTACTATCATCCCTGGAGACTATATTTCGCGGACCAGTTTCCTATCCCAGTCATGTATGTATTAGGTCCACGAAGTGACTTTGCCAGATTCAGATTGGTCATGATGTTGGTGCTTAGTGTGTTTGATTCTCTTGTATTGTGTTAGAGACGGCACTATCTAGGTCAAATATTATTTAGTGATGGCCTTAGTTAAGATCTCGGTGTTGCTTTTTGTAAAAAAAAAAAAAAAAAAGATCCGAAATGTAAGGTATATGTTAGTTCGAAGTGTGTGATTTTTGTTGTGAGTTTATGTGGGGTTTGGTTTTGTTCTCTTTTATAAGTATTACATACTTATGTATGTATAAGGGATGGTGTGTGCGGGGCATTACGTTTTAACTGAGAAGGATCATGGCATTCATTGGTAATTTAGAGGTAGAGCATGCACATTAACGTATGCTGTGAATTGCTGTAGTATTCTTGTTATGTTGTATGATATATGAATTAAGATTTTTTCTATAACCACGGAGCTCTCTGAGAATAGTCTCTCGTTTGAGAAACGTCGACTAGGACGTTATAGCTAGACTCTTCTAAAAGCCCCATGTCTAATGAGTGCAAATTGCAACATTGCTACATGGTGAAACACTGATCTGAGCAGGTGGCCAGGGACATTTGGTTCTCTTCCAACATTGTGCAAAGTGTTTTCCATGAAATCTGGATGACTGTGCTAATTGTGCAAGGTGTTTTCCATGAAATCTGGATGACTGTGCTAATTGTGCAAGGTGTTTTCCATGAAATATGGATAACTGTGCTAATTGTGCAAGGTGCTTTCTATGAAATCTGGATGACTGTGCTAATTGTGCAAGGTGTTTTCCATGAAATCTGGATGACTGTGCTAATTGTGCAAGGTGTTTTCCATGAAATATGGATGACTGTGCTAATTGTGCAAGGTGCTTTCCATGAAATCTGGATGACTGTGCTAATTGTGCAAGGTGTTTTCCATGAAATATGGATAACTGTGCTAATTGTGCAAGGTGCTTTCTATGAAATCTGGATGACTGTGCTAATTGTGCAAGGTGTTTTCCATGAAATCTGGATGACTGTGCTAATTGTGCAAGGTGTTTTCCATGAAATATGGATGACTGTGCTAATTGTGCAAGGTGCTTTCCATGAAATCTGGATGACTGTGCTAATTGTGCAAGGTGTTTTCCATGAAATCTGGATGATTGTCCTATTTAGTTACTTTATGAGGGGTTTCGGTCATTGTTTGGTTTGGGTTTTTGTTCATGGATATTTGGGCTTTTTGTAAAGGTGACTATGCTGTTTAGTTACCCATTTCTGGGTTTCAGTCATTTTGTCCTTTACATATATTTTGCCTTCTTTCTTGTATTGCGTTCATTATAAACTTAGTTACTTCTTTATATAGCATTTCATTATTTTATTTTAATGTGTGTAAAGTATTGTGGAATCATTGAAATATCCTAAAATATTTTAGATTTGATTCCTTTGTTTCTTCTCTTTGTTGCTTTATATTTTTACAGTTGAAAATTATATTTTTTGTTGTCAAGATATTGTTTACATAATGAGCAGGGGGGGGGGGTCCGAATTACTCTCCTTTGGAAAGCCTCCTCCTCTGTCCACCATGCGTCATGGATATATTCATAAATTTTACTTAGTGTTTTTGGATCTATTAATTTTGTCCGATTTTTCCAAAGATTATTCCATTTATGAAGTGGCATGTGAATTTCAATGTTATTAGATGATAGTTTATGATCTCTTAATATATTATTAATGTCATTCTTGTCTTTTGCAGTCAATATTTCATTTTTTTTATTCTATTAATCTTCTAGATTGCCTATAAGTTATTTGGGGCCGTTGAATAATTCTTTCTAGAGTATTATTATTATAAATCACCTGTTTAAAAGATAGCATAAATCCAAACCAATATATGTAAATACCTTCCCATGGGTACTCTGGGCTAAACGTGAGGTTTTTCAGTCTATAAATATAGTTAGATATCTGTTTTAGTTTTAGTTTAAGTACATTCATACCGCCTTTTGTTATTGCTTTTTTAGTGTATCCCTAGATATTTTGCAAACATATTTTCCTATAAAATACAATATTGAGGATTCTATTTTTTATGTGATGGAGATCAAAATCCATTATTTCAAATTCATGCCAAATAGAGTTAAACAGGTATGTGTCTGCGATTTTTTTTTTTTCTAGGAGTGTTAAGTATCTTGTATTCCATGTTGTCTTGTGTCTTTTACTTTTTATTATTTATTTGGATGAGGTTTACACTTTTGTTATTTTCTACTAGGTACACTCACAGGACATTTACTTGTTTTATTGTGTGTTTATTTTCTGGTGCTTATACTGGATGGTTTCCTCTCCAATTTCCAATTAATATTATCTTTGTTATATCGTTTTTAATTTGTGATCCAGAGGCTTTGCTAAAAAGGTTATATTGGTTAATTCAATTATTCTATGATTGGTAAGTGGTTATAAAATTTGAAATATCATCAGCATGTTTAAACGTTTAAAGTTTATATTCCTTGTACAAATGGGAACATTGATAAAGGGCATCCTTATCTAATTGATCTGCTAATTGGGAAAGGTTGGGGGGGGGGGGGTTGGTTTCATTGATTTAATGTTTTCTATAGGATTTTCACTGTTAAAGGTTGTTTCCAAAGTTTAGTAATTTAAATTAAAGTTCAGTTTTTTACTGTTGAAGTCTTTTTCTTGATCGAATAAAATTAGAGCACCATTAATATTATTTGATTCCATAAATTCAATTATTGTTTTAATAGATAGGATATTGTTTTCTTTGATTATTTCCTCGTCTCCACGTGCTTGGTTTGTATAAATAATATCATCAAAAGTTAATTTAATTATATTAGGTACAAATGTAGTTAATATTTTATAGTCTAGATTTAAGAGCGATATGTATCTCCAATTTTTTAGGTCAGTAATTTCTCTTTTGTTTTTATATAAAAGTGTAATTAAACCCGTTTTCATACTTCTGTTGAATATACTGTCATATAGGGATTTTAGCACAGGTGTTATTATGCCTCTAAATTTTGATAAAAATTCAGCTGTTACACCGATAAGTCCTGGTGAGCTATTTTGTGTAGCTAAATTTGCATTCATTCTCTATTTCTCCTACACTATATCCATTTTACGGATATTCCGTATTTCATTTGCAAGTAGCCATCGTAGGTAGCCTAAACTGTTAAAAAGAACAAGAAAATAGACAATAACGATTTGGCCAAGTCACAGTGAACTTATGAAAGAAATCAAATCGAACAGTCGTTCGTTTGTCGAATAAAACAACACATCCTTTGCTTTGAATATTGAACCTCTACACAGATTACATATGCCAATTTAGATTTTAAAAATATTAAAACCATGCTTTGGAATGTTCAAAACCTTAGATCGCCTATTATTGATAGAATTTGTTGATGCTGACGTTGCTATTACGTTACAGATGGAGAGTCCATCCCTTGCTTTATAAATAGCTACATAGTTGACGCACTCAATAAGAATTCATACGCTCAAATAAAGCTCCAAACTAATAGAAACTATCTTTAATAAACGAAATAACAATAAAGAAATAAAGAAATAAAGTTATATAGAATTTGAATTATACTAATTTAATGTTGCTATTTCTGAGTTTATCGTGTTATAGTAGTTGCATACTCATACATCTTACATAACGCCTTCGGGCATTATTTGCTGTGTGCTTCGGCAACTGACAGTTTATACCAAGATAATTTCAGAACATTAAGCTCTTAATTAAAGACATGCAGTGCGTTTGTCTTCCGAATATTTTTTTTCAATTTAGTTACGTTGCACATGACTCTTTTTATAGAAGTTAGTATGAAATAGTTCTCCGTACAGTAAATACAGAAATAAACACAGCTGGGTCTAGTCACGTGATTATGTTTTGACCAATGGAAGTGTTCCCTATTTAAAATAGCGTTGCATCTTAACTACTGATGAAACTGCAGATATCAAATAATATATAAAATACCGCGAAATGTGGGTAACCACAGGCACGTCTGTAGCAAATATGTTTACAAAATTTCAGAGAAGATTATTTAATGTTTTCAAGTTAATGTTCCAGAAAGAAAAGTATTTTAGTGGGACTGACTTACAACTACTTGTAACCAATGGCTGTACCTCCCACCAATTTTATTGAGAGGGATATATTAAATGTTGATAGCCAGTTTAATATACTTCTTTTAATATTGACCATTTTTGGATGGCCAGTGAGATAGTAGAGCATTATGTTGGAGAAATCGCAATAATACAGTACCTTAAAAGCTTTTGTATGTTTATGTGTATGTATTCTAACATGATGCAAAACATAACCAATACTTGTTATTAATGTGTTGATCCTTGTCTAACATTTTAAGGACACAACAGTCGTAGTCAACTGAAGCTTTCTTTAGTGTAATCAGAACTTAATTTTCCCCCGTATAATCAACTAACGACCAAATTTGCACGATACTGTAATTAATCAACTAACGACCAAATTTGCACGATACTGTAATTAATCAACTAACGACCAAATTTGCACGATACTGTAATTAATCAACTAACGACCAAATTTGCACGATACTGTAATTAATCAACTAACGACCAAATTTGCACGATACTGTAATTACGCATTTACACACATTTCCTTGCTTCAAATTGATACAGCTTATCCGTAAACTTTCCAAGCAGCCAGTTGGTATTTTACGCCACGTACTACAGAACATGACACAACACGCACAGAATAAATCCAATCTCAAATGTCAAAATACTTGTACGTTAAAACATCTCCAGAATTCCTAATGCTAAGAAATCAAAGAGCATCCGTTTTAAGAAAGTAATCCATGCTGCCATAATATCTCGTGATTGGTGTATATAATTAAGTCTGCTCATAGTAATTGCCTAATTATAGGGTTTGAGAAATGGGTTTCCGCCAGCGACTCCCATAGGGGAACAATAATCACTAAGATCGAATAATGATATAAACAGAAACATACATACAAATAGCACACACCATATACACGTTAGAGTACAATGAGTTGAGAATCAGTCAACAAATTCCTGCAGGTCTTTTTGTACTGGGTTAGTTAAAACTTATTTATTGGGTATTGGGGTGTCGTTTTGAACGCACGAACGGAACATCATATTAAATACAACTACGCCGAAGAATTCTTGGAATGTTTTTACGTTTATAAATATAAAAAATTTACTAAGACAACAGTTAAGAAGATATCATCCTTAGGAACTGTCAATTATTGAACCAACTTATCTTAAATATTAAGAGTTTCAGACAAAGAATAAGTAAATAACTAAAGAAACAAATAAATAAATCACATAACGTATTGCTCTTTAAAACATTTCTTCCTATTCAAATACGTCAGTCGTATTTGAGGCGATGTTTATTATCTCGTTCTAGATGTGTGTGTGTGCGTGTATATATATATATATATATATATATATATATATATTGTTCAAATATTTCGAAACAGTGAGTTTGGTTTATTCTATGTCGCTAGTACGAAGTGCTTTCGATGGGAAAACCCGATTCATCAAGTACACATACGACGTAAGACTACACTGTGTGTGTATAAATAACTCACCGTAGGTCAACATCTTGACATTACGGAACGTCTTGTCAGTGAGCGGTCTATTTGACAAGGAAAATCTTACTATTGTACCCTGTATCATCGGGAGTGTTCATATTTCAGACACTTATTGTCGATGATAATATGCCATACTTGTGAGCTATATTCACAAGTATATACACCTAAAAAATATCTGAGGACCTCTAGAGTGTCTACTACTATTTATTATTTTATTACACTTAGATAACATTATGTACACTGTATAAAATTTCAAATTGTCGATATATCTGTCTTAGTTTAGAAAGGCAATCTTAACACTGTAGTGGGTAGTTTCGGGCTTTTAAATGGCAAACATATACACATCCAGTATGGAGCAAGGTGGGAAGATTGGAAACATTTTCCTAAGGAAACAGCAGGGGAGACTGATGTTGGTCTACAAATCGAAAGGATGCCAGGTTCTAGACTTGACTAACTTCACTGAGAAGGAAAGACCGTGCACAGCAGAGATCATTTAACATCTGGTAGCAAGAGTGACGACGGCAAAGGAAATTCTGACTTTACATGGTGGATGAGGACTTTACTTTCTGCTTGCTAAAGGCGAAGTACCACTCAAATAACCAACAATAGACTTCAAAGGAAAATCAATGAAAATCTACACCCACCTCCCCTTAAGGTTATGTGATAAAGAGTAGTAGACGTGCACCGCTCTGAATTGCCCTTGTAAGTCTTAACCAAAGAGCTCCAATTTATACTAGAATATGGAGTTAAAGTGGTCAAATCAGAAAGCCACATATTAGGGCTTTCCCACAGTATATACAGGAGTCGCAAGCTTAAGCCTCACAGCAGAGGACGCTAAGAAAATGCCCCCATTCTTCTATCTCATGGGATTTATCCTTAAAACGTGGTATAATGACTGTATGTACCACTGCAAATGTAACCGTTGTGGGGCCATAGGCCACCTACCAAGGAAGTGCCACTATCAAGCACAACAAAATAATGTGTCAAAGACCTACATTGCGGCAACGACATCAACAACAGTAACTGTAGAGCTGGAAAACAATTAAAGTCCAGAACGAATTAGTAGATATATTGGAATTATTATGCAATAAAATATTTTTTAGCGCGCAGATGTCAAACAGCATTAGGGAAGGAAAAATCACGTTAATATATAAAGGGAAGGGAGAAAAAGGAGAAATTAAAGACCTACTACACTACTATATACCGACTGTGTGATCTTAAGCAAAATTATAATACTGTACTATATATAAATAAAATATGTGGGGAAATAGTGAAGAACATTTTAAATAATATAATTCAGAGAATTTGATCCTTATGAGCCATTCCATACAGAAATACAGGGATGACATACCAAACCTATAATATACACACATAGCAAACACTAGACGCCACTAATCTCTGTCAAGGATCACTAACGTAAATAGAGCTCTAACACCAGCCAGGGTTGAAGAGCACTAGATTAGTTGTGAAAACCATATAACGAAATTCAAATAATCAAAATTCTACTTGACAAATGCAACAAATAACATTATGGGGGAAACATAAAGGCATACAAAAATCATTGTAATTTTAGGCACAAGGGTGACTATGATGCAAGTCTGATAGGGACCACACCAATATACTTAAGGACCTTCAGCTGTTTAGGTATGTAAGTAATTGTTAATTTCGTATGTATATTATAGGTTATACCTATTGTACTATCACGTTTTTAAAAATATATTTTCCATATAACTGGTATACGTCGTATAATGCAAATATGTTCTGTTCTTTATGAAACTTAACAGGAGATCTATATTAACAATAAAGTTGCATTTTATTGAGAAAACTTTAGTGCCATAGGAGTCTTATCGGACACGGGTAGGTTCTGACCTGTTTATTGGTTTCTAACGTGGTGTCGATGATGTGAACTGTATAGCTAACCGTATATAACGTCATTACGTTTAATCGTATATACCCGTGTCATGCATAATATATGTATTTTCAGCTGATCGACGAGGTACCGGCTGTAGAGCTGACCATAGAAGTTGACCATAGCAGCTGTAAAGCTGAACTATAGCAGTCATAGCGCTTAGTGAACAGGCCGTTTATCAGCTGATAGGGCGTTAGAGACCAAATTGCTCTGATTACTTGACTGACCAAGGAATTGAATGGTTGTAGGTTTGTTAGGATTGATTTTTTTAGTAAAATTAATAAGATTGCTATTTTTTTTTAAATTGTATTAAAGTAATGTTTATTCAAAATATATTAACAGTAATTTTATTTATTATATGGAACGAAGATAGTTGTTGTGTAAGCGAAAAATAAGCAATGTATATTGCCAAAAACTACTAAGATAACTGAATCTTACCAATGTACAATTTGTGTGGAATTAGGTTATAAAGCAACATCTTACTGACGATTTCAATGAGTCAGCTCCTAAGTCTTATCAGTAAAACATATATTCTGTAACCCAGGCATTGGCAAAATTCCAATTCGGTTAATAAAAGTGGAACAAACCTTTAAATAACTTCTGTTGCTGACTTAAAACAGAATGATTTTTATCTAATGATGAACAGACGTCGATACAAAATGATTCTTATCTAATGATAGACAGAAATCGCTGCTGGCTTAGTATATTAAGACATCGTTGCTGGCTTAGTATATTAAGAGATTATCATATTTGGTCCTGACTTGTGCCAAACGAATATAAATAAACCACAAATTTGAGTTTTACCTTATGTCAGATGACGTAAAACAAACCGGTTTCGACCGGATGAAACTGATCCCTACCTGATGAGAACGGACATCTTTTCCCACCGGTACGTTAACCCTGACACAGGATGCATATAAATAGACCACGCATCAAAGGGTCAGGTCAATTCCGTACCGACGAGAAAATAGATCTCTGTCTTATTTTACAGGTAAAAAATTGTATATGTCGTAACTTCTTTAGGAATAAGTACTTTTAATGTTTGAGTTTTTAATAGTAACATTGTTATGTTAGCAACATTGTTCACCTAATACTTTTATTTATAATATATTGTAACGGAATGTTTAAATGTTCTAAAGAATTCATATTTAATTATATTTATGTAATTTTTATTGTAAAGGTTGAATTCGCTACCAACTTCATGTTTTGATTTAATGATTGAAATAAAGTATTCTTTAAGTAAGAAAGAATAATATCTAGCAATATATTTTAAATCTATATTCTATTTTAAAATAAGTAAATTGCAATTCTTTAAATTAACTGTTACATTAATTACAGTTCTTACATTTTATACTTTGGCTATCTTGAAATTGATTGAGAATTAACCATTTGTATAATATTCTAAAATGCAGAAGTTATACGAATAAATGAAGTTGGAAAGCTTAATAAGGAAAATATAATATGTATTTCATGAATTTTTATTATAAAGTTTTTAGATGTGTTTCTAGAATGTAGTCAATATATGTGTGTTGATTAATTAAATAAGGTCAGTTCCGTACCGACGAGAAAATAGATGTCCGTCTTTTCTTTCCAGATGTAGCTGACTTATCATGGCGACACTCTTTTAAGACAGCCTTCTTCTCTCTCTCCCTCTCTTAAACAACCTATTTGTTTACATAACAGGTGACTATCTGTAGTGCTGACTGCCTGACTGATCAGTGTGACTTGCGACCAAATGTTTTGTGTTACTCCCTATATGTAATCTTCTAGCCGTGTTCTAATCTTGATATTTATTATACCCAGTGTTTCGGGACTGTAAGGATATTTTGTATGACATATATCCCATTGTTTACATCATTTTACTATTTGAATAAAGTAGCAGCAGAGGGGGCGAATCGGACAACTTTATAGAAGCGAATATTTTGCAAACCAAGGCTTCCTCCGAAATCGAACAAAATAAGTTTCTTTTGGAGACGCAAAGTCGTTGTCGCGCCATCTCTGCTGCTATGGGGGGGGGGTAAAAATCTTTTTACGATTTCACAGACTAATTTGTAAAACCTCACCTCGTCAATCAATCAAATTCAATCAAATTATTGGAATGGTCAGTGAGTTTAAAATGAATTCTCGTTAATGAGTTATTATGACATCGCATATAGACCGGATTAGTTGGATCTTCAATGATAAGAAACCCTGAAGGAGCTGTTGGTGCAAATGAGTATAAAATATATCCTTGCTGCGCTTGATTTGATCTTTCAAGATTTCTTTGGTAACTTCCCTCGATAGCATCACATACTAAATTTACTGCAATCACCGAGGATGTATTCACATTCTGAGGAGCGATATGTCGCCCACCACCATCTGGGTCTCATCGAAGAGATCATTGGTTGATTTTTTTTGTTCATTTGCATTATACCCAAGAAACTTGAAATCGGGTAAATCAGCTTCTTTGATATTGTAACCAGTTAGAAAGTTTTGTTTATCTCCGTTCTTGCCATTAATTATTATCTGAACTATTCGTTTGTTGATATATTCCATGTCGGATACAAGCTGATTTAATATCTCAACATATTTTATGATCTCGCTGCATGAACTCGTTATACCAAATAGATGTTTTTGGAAACTCTGTCGTAGTCTCTCTAGTTGTGTTTTATGTAATTGATTAATCTCTTTCAAATAATCAATGACATTATTTAAAGTGAATACAATTGCAATGGATGAATCAGGAGTTTTCTCAAAACCAAATTCCCATTGCATGGTATTGTTATCGAGACATGTGAATCTATCGGTTAATTTTGCATTTTTTATACCCGGTAAATAATTTCGATATGATGGAGCAATTTCGTGGTATGATTGTACATCTGTGACATAATCAGATGGTTTAGGTTCTGGTATTTGATAAGATGTCCGAGGTGGGGTTTCAGGCCATCCTAATATAGTTCTGATTGAACTCTGATAGATATCTACGACATACCCGGGTGAGTTTATTTCAATGGCAGATGATAGTGTTGATTCATGAACTGTTATAGCGATATTCGATTCTTTTCCAGTAATGTATTTTATTCTGCGTTGTAATTCGTTATTAATTTGTTCAATTTGGTAGGACCCAGATGGTAGCGAAACAACATTCTAGTCTGGAGTACCATCGTGTTTATTCTTACTCGCAAACACCAGGGAATTATTCGGTTGTTGACCAACAAATGATTTTGATATAATATTGGGCAAACGATGGTATACTCGTGCTATCTCCTTCACCAGAATCGCAGTAGGAAAATTCACACTGAATTCAGGATTCGTTGAGGTTATTGAAATCATGCTGGTTTTCACGGGGGTTATGCTTTCTGCTATTCGTTGAAGTAGTTATTGCGATGTTACAGCATTTTTAATAACAAAAACAACTACAACGGCAAATGATCCCATTAAAACTTAAAAGAGATACCAAATAAAAGTGATTTGAGTGGTTAATCAGTTATCGTCAGATTCCTGATCTCAGATTCCTGATAGAGTCTTTGCAGCATTTCTTCAATACTTTTTCTAGTTCTTTCATAACTAATTTTAGAGCTTTCTTTTACGATTTCCCAATCGATTACTAAATAATACTGTTTGATACATGTATCTAATAAATTAACAGGGACGTCACTACTATTATTTTCAATGTACATTTTTTGATTATATGTAAGAAATTCATCAATGATATAATCGAAGATGTTTTTAGAATAACGATTTAATAAACACTCCAACGAGCCCCACGTAACAGGTTGTGTAGAGATAAAATCCTATGCCTCGACATCTGATAATATGCTTCCATGTTCGCCTTTTATTTAACCACGATTATCATCGTCGATCTCATGCATCCGCATACATACTTTATCGGATGGAAACACAGCAAATCTTTTTCGCGTCAAATTGTAAAATATTTTCTTATTCGCGAGATCTGAAATCGTGTTATATTCTCCACCTTCAGTAAAAAATCCCTCAAGCATTTTTTGTTTCGAGAATACTGCGAGATACTTAAATCGATCATCGATGATGGAAACTCCAGCTTCCACTGTTAGATTGTATTTTAGCAACTGCTTAGGTAATTACTACTAAGTAATTCGCTTCACAAAAAAGCACTGATATATAATCACTTTATAAAAATAATTATTGTGCATCATGTTAATTTCATAAAATAATATTTTTTTCGAATGGAATTTATCGATGATGAACAATTTATCTTCGCGACGGATTAACTTCATTGATGTTTAATTTTTATGTGATTCACAACGAAAATAACTGGAGCGCGGCGCATATGTAACTCACCAAAAAAAACCGGTTGGTTCACCAGAGGTTAAAATACTATGGGAAAATTAGATATATATTCCGTAGAAAGTTTATCTATTTGATATCAATCAATCATCAAGTAATTCTTTGCCATGTCATTTTTTTAAGTTGTTAACTGACATATGTTTTGATCTTATTGTATCCAAAGTTGTACTAAACCTGCTAAATAATAAAAAAAAAAATTTTTCTTGTTGTCTGAGCAATTTTTCAAACCATAGATCATAATTATGCAACCCTTCAGCTTTTCACCACTACAAAGAACCATCAACCGACTCAACAAATCCAGTATATTTACCTACTTAACATTACAATTTTACTGAACATTTTATTTAATATTCCATAAGAAGGAAATACGGCAATCCTTCCTCGAGTTAAATTGAAACATATCATTCTTTCGTTGTTAGAACCAACATATGGCTCGTATCGTTCTCCGGTTTCAAACTATAACTTCATTGTGTGTTAAAAAACAATTATATTTCAAATTTAGGCAACTGTCGGATTAGGCATCATATACACAATTCAATTATCGCCGCGATGAAGACAATCGTTTTTTTTTTTGTTTCGTTTTTTTTTTTTTTTTTGTTTCTTCTGCTAATTAGGTATTCAGCGGCAGTCGGAGGTTTTTTGTTTTTGTAGTAGTATTTCACTGATCTCGTCGCGTAATAATTTAATAACGCCCAATATTCATTACCTCCGCAATTCCTACAGATTTCAATTTCTCCCCGTACCCCTCCCTTGCATCCCAAACAATGCTTGGGACCGGTTGATCCTTTTTTCCCATATTGATTATGACTGTTGCAGTATTTTCCATAGGATCGTTTGCCACATTGTTCGGTGGATCCCTCGACGAGCCAACAACAAATACTTTTCCTGGTTGAAATGGCATATATACTCTATATAATTTTCAATTAAATGTTCATCTTTGTTAAATATTACAACATGAGAAATAGTTATTACGATGAGGATTTTATCAATGATATAGGGTTCGGTGAATCCTATGAACAATCTCCTGATGAATACTTTCAAACTCCTGTATCATGGCATGGTTTCCGTGAGTATTATTTGAGATCGTTAGGCCCTCCGATATACACCCGTAGTAAACAATCTGCGGTTGAATTATTGACCATTCACAATTATCTACTCCAGATAATAATAATACAACACTTTGAACGACTCTATGTTTTTATCAACGAAGATGATATTATGGATTTTACAGGTGAGTCTGCTGTCAATGAAATTATTCCTCGGTGGAGACTCCGATATCCCATATTTGATACTGACTCAAAGAAACCCACCGTGGATGAAATCGTCAATTATTTCACTGGAAACTTTTCAAATTTCCCCGATGAGATTTATGTGTTCGAAACAACTAGCGGTTATCACGAGTTAGTGAAATCCACTCCAGTTGATTTTTAGACCCATAAGTCGCTGTTAAGGAAATCCTCCGAGGATAATCACACCTGGAATATTGATCTACAAGCAGGTCTTCATAGCATCAAACTTAATAATACGAGATCAGCAAAATTATGTTCGAGGATTAAAAAACTAATCCATGGGAGTTCAACATCCGCGGATGATTTACTGGCTTGTCCACACTGTATCCAACCGCGGTATTTGAAAATAGCCGATGTGGAAATTACTATCAATAAAAATTATTTGAATTTCCGCGATGAAGAAATTCCTGCGAGTGATATTACTAAAATCTCCATCGCGGTAACACGACAACCAGTCCAAATCACTGGAATATCAGGCGGAAGTGGAAATATAATCTCGTTATCAAGACAGCCAGAATGCTATTGTAATATTTGTCAGCGAAGACACTGATACAATGAAATTTACAATTACGTGGAACAGACCTGCATTGATTGTTACGCTGTGGTGTATTCGGATTGTTATCGCGTGAGATGTTTCCGCGAACCCGGTAAGAAAAAAACAATTCCGATCACCATCAGCAATGACATCATCAGCGATGACCAGCAAGAGTATTTGAAATATATAACGAAATCAAATTATCGCAGGATTGATTATCCGGGACAATTTCCTGATAAAACTCCAGATGTATTATATAATTAACCACCGGCACACAAATCAGGCCAGGGGTGTAAAATCATTCTCAACAAAGACTACATGGATGGTTCTGCAAGTGGAATGGGAGAGTCCGAGTCTGCATGGAAATCAATAAGACCCGATCAATCCGTGTTGTATTTGTCATACAGGAAAACATTCACTGAGAAAACCCGATCGGACTATAATCTCGAGTCGTGCAATGAAATCTCCGGAGACATTATTTTTCCACCGAGAGATCGACGAAGAGTAATCGCACAAGTGGACTCTATCCGTCTCGTACGAGGAATTCCAAATGTGATCGTCGTTGATGAATGGCATGGAATCCTTAGACAGATATTTTCATCACTGCATTCTAGTAAAACACATGGGAAAAGTTTTCTGGGTTAGTAACCGCGGCACATCGACTGATTGTGCTGGACGCAGATGCCAACAACGATGACTTGATGTTATTCAAAGATATTTTAAGACAATACGATATGAAATTCATCATCAATGACTATCAACCTGACCTCAATAAGAAGTTTATTATGGAACAATCACACAGAGATAACTTCGAAACATTATTAGATGTCTCGGGGAAGGAAATCATGTTGTTGTTTTCACACATAATAAGCGCCGAGGAGATTATTCCGCAGTAAATTTAGCCAAGCAACTTCAGCATCGAAACTATCGAGTGAAGTATTATCACGCGGATACCGAACCAATACAAAAACAAAGATTTCTCGGATGTCAATGCGGCATTTAATGACGTTCATGTTGTCATATACAATCTAACAGTGGAAGCTGGAGTTTCCATCACCGATGATCGATTTAAGTATCTCGCGGTATTCTCGGAACAACTAGCATCTACTGAAGCCACCAAACAATCATTGCATCGTTTCAGAAATGTCAATGAAATTCATTATTCAGTTGTGTCAAAATCTCGAGTTGAATTACCACTGACTCGCAATATCATCGAAGTTATAAAATCCCATGAGAGAAATCTAAATCCGTAGGAGTTATTATTTCTCACTCCTAATCTCGGTGAGATAAATTCCGGTTACGGATATGCGTATATCAGCAACATCATCGATGAGAACAATTCCAAGTGTTACTTTACCCCGAGATTAATCGCATCCATGAAAAATTCCGGATATGAAATCATGCAGACGATCCTGGATGAGCATGAAACGTGGCTCGAGAAGAAACGCAACAAAACAAAAATACCACCCGCGGAGATCAATAATAATCCAGCCATGGACGACTTCGAGTGAATCCCACGAGGAAAATTCCCCTCAAACATCTTCGATGTCATATTACAAATACCACCCAGAATCGCGGTTAGATCCGTATCAGAAAAAATTAAATTACCTCAATAATGTGTTTCAGACCGATGTTAGTAAATTAGATAATTCCACAATAGAACAACTCAAAAAGAATTTATCGCAGCTACAACGAGGACAACGAGTCATCGTCGTTAATTTCAATTCGGGTAAATCCATCATTGCACAGTCTTTCCGTGGTGATAAAATCTCACCGCGTGAACAAATTAAAATAGTTCGCGATGTTCTTGATGTGCTATCGCTACCCGATATTGTCTCGGACGATTTGAGTAAAATAATATTTCCGGTGAACCGATCTGTTCTTATCCGAAGCATCGATGCGATGTTACATGACCCATCAAAACTCGTCAATTATGAATTGTTTATAAAGAATCTCAATGAGATTTTCCCCGAGATGAAATTTCGAAAAGGCGACTTAACAGTTAAAAATATCATCGAGAAAGTCAAATTGATCTATAGGGGATTTGGTGCGGAGTTAAAATCAGATAATATTAAAAACGCCAGAAGATGTAATCTTACATTATACTATCCGGTCTGGCCCAGATCGGATTTTCTAGATAACCAATCATGGATGAATGCAACAATAATAGATAATGGATTCTACGGCGGAAATGATATTACTGCAGTAGATGATCGTACTACAATGTTAAAATTTCATGTATGGAGTATTAATTGCTGGTTCGCTCGATACGATAACTCAGAATGATAAAATAACAATTCTATCAAGTTTGAGGGAAGTGCGGAATTTCCTATAAAAAGATAATTTTCCGCACTTCCCTCATCATTTTTTCACGGCCAAAAATAATTACCATTGCAATTGATGGTCTGTCTGGAGTGTCAATGAGATGGTTCTTAAAATTTGAAATGATAAAAATGTCAAAAAATGCTTGAGGGATTTTTTTTACTGAAGGTGGAGAATATTACACGATTTCAGATCTCGCGGATAGGAAAATATTTTACAATTTGACGCGAAAAAGATTTGCTGTGTTTCCATCCGATAAAGTATGTATGCGGATGCTTGAGATCGAGAATGATGATCGTTGTTTAATAAAGGCGAACATGGAAGCATGTTATCAGATGTCGAGGCATGGTATTTTATCACTACACAACCTGTTACGTGGGGTTCGTTGGAGTGTTTATTAAATCGTTATTCTAAAAACATCTTCGATTATATCATTGATGAATATCTTACATATAATCAAAAAATGTACATTGAGAATAATTGTAGTGACGTCCCTGTTAATTTATTAGATACATGTATCAAACAGTATTATTTAGTAATCGATTGGGAAATCGTAAAAGAAAGCTCTAAAATTAGTTATGAAAGAACTAGAAAAAGTATTGAAGAAATGCTGCAAAGACTCTATCAGGAATCTGATATCAGGAATCTGACGATAACTAATTAACCACTCAAATCACTTTTATTTGGTATCTCTTTTAATTTTTAATGTGATGATTTGCCATCGCAATAACTACTTCAACGAATAGCGGAAAACATAACCCCCGTGAAAACCAGCATGATTTCAATAACCTCAACGAATCCTGAATTCAGTGTGAATTTCCCTACTGCGATTCTGGTGAAGGAGATAGCACGAGTATACCACAATTGGTCTATTAGATCAGCAACCGCCGAATAATTCCCTGGTGTTCGCGAGTAAGAATAAACCCGATGGTACTCCAGACTAGAATGTTGTTTCGCTACCATCTGGGTCCTACTAAATTGAACAAATTAATAACGAATTACACCGCAGAATAAAAAATTACTGGAAAAGAATCGAAAATCGCTTTAACAGTTCATGAACCAAGACTAGCATCTACCATTGAGATAAACTCACCCGGGTATGTAGTAGATATCTATCAGAGTTCAATCAGAACTATATTAGGATGGCCTGAAACCCCACCTCGGACATCTTATCAAATACCAGAACCTAAACCATCTGATTATGTCACAGATGTACAATCATACCACGAAATTGCTCCATCATATCGAAGTTATTTAGCTGGTGTAAAAAAAAATGCAAAATTAACCGATAGATTCACATTTCTCGATAACAATACCATAAAATGGGAATTTGGTTTTGAGAAAACTCCTGATTCATCCATTGCAATTGTATTCACTCTAAATAATGTCATTGATTATTTGAAAGAGATTAATCAATTACATAGAACACAACTAGAGAGACTACGACAGAGTTTCCAAAAACATCTTTTCGATATAACGAGTTCACGCAGCGAGATCATAAAATATGTTGAGATATTAAATCAGCTTGTATCCGACATGGAATATATCAAAACACGAATAGTTCAGATAATAATTAATGACAAGAACGGAGATAAAAAACTTTCTAACTCGTTACAATATCACAGAAGCTGATTTACCCGATTTCAAGTTTCTTTGGGAAAACTCAAATGAACAAAAAAAATCAACCAATGACCTCTTCGATGAGTACTTCCAAAAAATACTCGCCGTATGGAAAAAAAATATACCACAACCACAAACAACCATCCTCAAACATAATAATAACCCAGATGGTGGTGGGCGACATATCGCTCCTCAGAATGTGAACATATCCTCGGTGATTGCAGTAAATTTAGTATGTGATGATATCGAAGGAAGTTACCAAAGAAATCTCGAAAGATCAAATCAAGCCCAGCAAGGATATATTTTATACTCATTTGCACCAACAGCTCCTCCAGGGTTTCTAATTATTGAAGATCCAACTAATCCAGTCAATATGCGATGTCATAATAACTCATTAACGAGAATTAATTTTAAACTCACTGACCAGTCCAATAATTTGATTGATTTACGAGGTGAAGTTTTACAAATTAGTATGTTTGTGAAATCGTAAAAAGATTTTTACCACCATAGCAGCAGAGATGGCGCGACAACGACTTTGCGTCTCCAAAAGAAACTTTTTTTGTTCGATTTTGGAGGAAGCCTTGGTTTGCCAAATAGACGCTTCTATAACGTTGTCCGATTCGCACCATCTGCTTCTAAAGTACCATTTTTTTTTCTCACTATTTGAGTGGATATATTTTGTATATGAGTAATGTAATTGTTTACTATTTGAGTAAAACGTGTAATTCGTATTGTCGTGTGAAATTACTGTGAATTATTAACCTTATCCTTGTACTGTGTAATGTCCTTTCTTTGTATTCATATTCATGTTCCATTTTTAAGTTCGTTTGTATTTTGCCATTGAGTCTAATATTTGGAGTTTATACACGCACGTATTGATAAACAACTCTTTTTCATTCAAGCATTCATCAATAAGCATTCTATTTGTTTCGCAATCAAAGGTGTTTCTGTTATAAATCCGAAATCCAACCCTTTTGTCTTGTTACACCCACGAATATGATTTTTAAAACGTTCGTTGTTTACATTGATTTACTATTAAAAACAACAAACCATACATAGTATTGTTAATATTGAATAATTTTAAAATGGTTCGAAGTTGAGAAGTCCAAATTAAGGCTATTTCTTATAAATATGAGTTAGTTAAATTGAGCTGTCTGCATTTTCTCTTCTAAAAGTCGATATGAAGGCGGCGTGATTTCATTTTCTAAATAGGATGGCGTTACTGAATTTTCGGTAATCGCTTGTATTAATTTTCACACCATGGTTTTCCAAATGAAATTATTTTTTTTGGGTCAAGTGACATTAGTAAATATGTAGGATTTGTTAAGGCAATCTCATCATTCCTGTTTAATATCAGTCTTAGGGAACAGCAAAGATGATTGATAAATCAGCATATTCAAGACTGCATATATATATATATATATATATATATATATATATATATATATATATATATATATATATATATATATATATATATATATGAAGACATTCATGATGATTGGAATTCATTCGGAACATTCTATATCTTCAAGACTTGGGACATGTGATTGTACATTTAATATTATTTGGGATCTAATTCACAATACTGTCTTTCCAGGTTTCACCCTGTATTCGAAGGAAATAAATTGTTGACTGTATTGTTTTATTTCTCTCAGTTGTTTAGTTTAAAACCAAAAAGACGTAACATTATTGTGAATAAAGAACGACCACGTGATAGCCAGAACAGCTATCACGATCAAAACATTCGCCTATCCATCTCTCCCTGCAAAATCGTGCACTTCTCAGATTAGTTCTATCCGAACTCGTCAGTTATAAATGCAGAAAAAGCATATAAAACCTGGAACGACGGATGTATGTAACTATTACATAAGAGTTATGGAACCATTGCGGAAGTATGTCACTAACACTGACGAAATACGAAACCATGCCAAAATACTGAGAAGTACGCGGAAGTAGTTGATGCGGAATTGATTTTAAATACTTCTTTTTGAGTACACATTAATCATGTCCAGGTTCTTACATGTACGTTTTAGGTAATTTACACTTAAAATTTTGTGATATTATCTTGTGTTTGTTTAATTAGTTCAATTGTCCTTCATACACTTATCTGGTAAATATATATATATATATATATATATATATATATATATATATATATATATATATATATATATATATATATATATATATATATATATATATATATTGTACCAAGCATTTCAAACTATGGGGCACAACTCAGTAAGGTGATGCACAAACCAATTCACTAAATATATCATTTTTTTACAAATATTTAATAGGGAGAGGAGGATTGGCAATGAGAACCGGGCAGTTGGCTGACCAGAATCACACATATCATTTATTTGGGGTAGTCAAGAATGTGCATTATATTTCATAATCATGATTTTCATTGTAAAGATTAAAAGAGGCTGGGAAAGACATGATGGCGCACGCACAATTGAATGTACCGAATACTGACTTGATTCCAACACAAAATGAAATGTCTAGCAGCTACATGAAAAATGAAGGTCATATTGAAATTGTAGCATTACAATTTAGTACCAATTTTATTTAATAGGCAAAAGACCAGGTGTAAGGTCATGGATTTAAAACTTTACAAAACGTTAAGCCATTATGAGTAGCTATTGATATGGTGATATTGCCATATTTACTTTTTACAACTACCAAACACTGAAAACAAATTTAATCAAAATACCATATTTTGTAATAAAGATGTACTATGACAAATCAGGCAATTATATAACAAACTATTGTCAAGGTGAAGATCTATTTTGCAATGATGTCCTAAAAACATACCAGCGATTTATATTTACCGGAAAATCTTTCCCCCAAAAAACAACGCCTATGTTGAGACATGGTTATCTGTGCAAAAACTAATAAAGCTGTTATAAAGAGAACGTAAATCCAATAATGAAATCATTCATAAAATAATTCAATTACAAAATCAAATTGTTTAGAAGAACGATATTTTTCATTTACCCGAAGAAATTTGACAATTTATCCTGAAAGACAGAACAAAGTCTTTATCCATTGAAGTGATGCAATTGTTTAGGGAAAGGAATCAATATAATTTATATTCAGACGATTTGGATATCGACAGTCGGAATTATATGGCTCTCACTGCTTTCTTTTAACTTTTCTCAATACTCAAAGTGGCAAAACTTACTACCTATAAACATCAATTTATAAGAAACTATATGTTATTGATTGCACTATGTTTTTATTAATACTTCTATCAATATCATCTACAGATGGGGCTTCATTAATATCAGTAATAAATTCAATAATATTATTACCAATTTCATACAACAACATTGCATTTTCATTAAAATCTTTAAAGACATCAAATCATCAGTGATCAACAACAGATGGGGCAACTAAATACAACTTGTCCCATTTTAACCACCTCATTATTCAGTTAAGTAACAACTGTATCTTTCCACTTCCAGATGGACCTATTATGATCATCCTTATTGAATATGGTAGCACTGGATGATGTTTAACAGGTTCTCGTTTTCTTGTTGCCGAATTATCAATTACATCCATGATATGTAATAAATGATATGGATCTATATTGTGTTAAATGATCTAACAACTGTTACAACAAAAATAATAGATCAGCACTTACAGGTAAATGTGAACGATGCGGTACAAAAACATTTAAATTTATCTGAGGTGACAAATCAAATTAGGAAAAAAAACAACGAGGAGATGATATTGCATCAAAATTAAGAAAATTACTAGGAACGGCATGGGCTAAATACCCAGGAGACAAACATCTTCCATGATATAATCTTTGCGGTCCTGGTACCAGACATGATATCCGACTTGATAATTAAGACAAACCAACATCCGGCGAGTATCCGATAAATGAAATTGATCGAGGATGTCATATTCATGATATAGCTTATAAAAGATCGATCAATCAACAAATCGTTGTAAAGATTGCAAATTCTTTTCATTATCAATTCATTATTGTCACAAGCAGCTTGTCGGAAAATAATGACGGACGTTAGCAATGATTGGAGGTGTGTCTGACTTATGCTTGCTGATTGGCTAATGGATCAGGATGATTGACACGTGACGATAGGTCAATTGCGGAAGTAGACTGCAGAGTATTACGTAATTTCAATAATGGGCGTGGTTTCATGATGGTTCATATAAAAGAAGTTCAGAGCTAGATTAGAATGCGCTTGGAGGAAAATTGTTAAAAAGGTAAGAGATACTGATCTTTTTTTAAAATTTCCCTTTTCCAATTATTAGAAAAAAATGGTGAAACAGCACATGATAACAAGGGGTTTGAGAAATACCTTCCCGACTGCGACCTGTGTGTGTGTGTGTGTGTGTGTGTGTGTGTGTGTGTTTAGTGAGTTCTCTTAGTGTTTCAGTTGAACACATGAAAAGAAGTTCATATTAAATAGCTATACACTGTTGAATTCTTGGGATATATAAACGTTTAGAAATACAGAAAATTCAATAAGAAACAATTAAGAATACAACAACTTTGGGAACTGTACATTACTGAACCAACCTGGGGACGCCGAGTGGTCGAAAGCGCTCTCCGTTACGGATCACTGCCATCTCATCTCGAGTCTAAGATTCGGCTAATGTAGTTATGTGAGACAGCTTGCCAGTAGCTTCTCGTGGGTCGGTGGTTCTTTCTGGGGGTTTTCCCGGGTTCTTCCTCCACCAATAATACTGGCCGCCATGTATAGCCTATCCTCACCACTGTCAAGCCCTTTTTGACTGGATTTCCCATTGTCGCTATAAATCTTGTCGCCATACGTACCCAAGCTCTTTTTGACTGGATTTTCCATTGTCACTATAGTGCCCCACATTACTACTCCTAAGAGTTATGTAACCGTTGCGGAATTATGTCACAATTCCCTAAGAGTTATGGAACCATTGCGGAAAGTATGTCACTAACACCGACGGGCATACGAAACCATTAAGGCACTGTATGCGAAACTACTGCAAAGTACGTGAAACCTCAGATATGATCGACTACTACTACTGCTGCTGTTACTGCTGAAGCTGCTGCTGCTGCTACTACTACTACTACTACTACTACTACTACTACTACTACTACTACTACTACTAATAATAATAATAATAAATAATGTATTCTCCTTATAAATACGTACCACTGTAAATCTTAAAGCATACAACTTTGTAATTTTCAACGATAATGCCTAACGACTAGTTTTCGTAAATGGTTCCTCTGTAATTTAACACAGGGGATTCTTTGGTTATATTTAGATACATGTGTTTAGTAAATTGATGGAGGGATTAGTATCGTAAATGAGTCCTCCATAATTTTCCACAGGTGATTCACCATTATCCAATTATATGCTTAAAACTACTGATCATGATGATGAAGAAATAGAAGAGTTTTATAACAAACTCCTTGGTATAATAAACAAGGTAAGTAAAAAAGACATCCTCATTATCCAAGGAGTCTGGAATGCCAAAGATGGCAAAGATGCTCTGAAAGACTGGGCTGATCATTGTGGACCTTCTTGCAATGAGCTTACCAATGAAAGAGGGAGACGGCTGCTAGAGTTTACAAGCTACATCAACTTGGTACTAGCAACACCTTGGGCCAACATAAAGCTTCACGATGCTGGACATGACACGCAGCAACTGGAACCCATCATAACCAGATCGACTACATACTGGTTTAAAACCGGTACCGATCTGGCATCAATAGAGAAAAAATAAGAACATTCCCAGGTGGTGATGTTGGGAGTGAGTACGACCTCGACATTTGAATTTTCGAGTGAGGTTAACAATTAACAAGCCAAAGAAAATCAAGAATAAATTCAACCTTGAACAACTGAAGGACCCTAACATCTGCAAGTTATTCCAAGCCACAATTAGAGGAAAATTTGCTCAATCATTGGCCTCCATCACCCAAAGAAAAAACCTTGGGTTACAGAAGAGTTTCTGAATCTGTGTGATGCCCGAAGAGACTTCAATAACACCAGATACGCAACAGGGGCGGTGGAGTATCGAGAAATAAACAAGAATATCAGGGAAAAAAACTTGAAGAAAGCAAAAAGAGATTGGATTGGACAAAAGTGCACATAAATAGAGAGCAGTCTGATAAAGAATAACAGCAAAATGGCATTCCAAATTGTGAAAGACCTCACCAGACAGAAGCAACCAAGAGTCAGTATCATTCAAGACGAAAATGGAAAATGCCTCACAGAAGAAAGTGACATTGCAGAAAGAGGGACTGAGTATTGTAAAGAACTCAAAAACCATCCGTCAACAGGAGACCCAGAGGTGCTTGAAGTTCCAAACGCCACAAATGATGATGATTTCCCCATTCTCAGATAAGAGGTGGAATCAGCAATAAGAGCACTGAAGAATGGGAAGGCAGCTGGAGTTGACAACATTTTGCTGACCTTATCTAGAATAGCGGGGAATCAGTGATAGAGCTACTAACAAAAAAATGCAACAAGATCTGGCAGACAGGCGATTATAACACTCCCCCAAAAAGGCAATCTCCAGCTGTACCATAATTACAGAGCTATCAGTTTAATCAGCCATGCTAGTAAGGTGATGCTGAAGATCATCTTAAACAGACTGAACCCACAAGCAGAATAAAAAATCGCTGTAGAACAGTCAGGGTTCCGGAGTGTAAGAAGTACAACAGAACAAATATTCAATCTTGGGGTTCTGTGTGAAAAATAATCACAACCTCAATAAGACATCTATTATGTGTTCATAGATTTCAAAAAGGCTGTTTTAACAGAGTGTGGCATGAGATAAATGTGGGCCACAATGAAGACGTACAACAGGGGTCAAAAGTTGACCAACACCATCAAGCAGCTGTACGCCAAGGCTACCAGTGCAGTAATTGCTCAAGGTTCTGTGGGGGACTTGTTCAAGACTACTGTTTGAGTACGTTAAGGCTATCTCCTGTCAACCACGCTTTTCAACATCTTCTTAGAGCGCATCATGAGCGAAGCCCTGGAAACCCACTGTGGGAAAGTCAGCATTGGAGGGCGTAACATCACCAGACGACATTGATGGGCTGGCAGGCAATGAAGATGAGCTTGCCACCTTAGTGAAAAACCTGGATGAAACATCTTCCAGATTTGACATGGAGATAAGTGCCGAGAAGACAAATCTGATGACAAATAGTGGGAAAAAAATCTCAGCCGAGATTAAATTCAGATGACAGGAACTGGAAACAGTGGGCTAATTCAAATATCTTGGTTCCATAATCACGGAAGAGGGATCAAGAGCAGATATATTGTCACTAGCAGCACAAACAACGGCAGTTATGTCAAAGCTAAGACCCATCTAGATACAAGAATATCAGTCTGAAAACTAAAATCAGAATATTGAAAGCACTAGTCATCTCAATCCTTCTGTATTCATGTGAGCCCTGGACCCTGACACCAGAATTACAACAAAGAATCCAGGCATTTGAAATGAGATGCTACAGAACCAACCTTGGCATCTTTTATATGGACCACATCACAAATGAAGAAGTGCATAACAACATCAGGCACAAAGTAGGCTACTATGAAAACCTCCTCACCACTGTCAAAAAGAGAAAGCTGAAATGGTATAGCCATGTCACTAAAGCCAACAGTCTATCCACAACAGTACTGCAGGGTAGTGTCCAATGTGGTAGAAGGAGAGGTAGAGAGAGAAAAAAGTGAAGTGACATGACAACATCACAGAATGGACCAGGAAACGTTTTGCAGAGACACAGGCATTGGCACATGATCGAAACAAGTGGAGGGAACTGGTCAGATGCTCAGCAACACAGTGCCTCAACGACCACACTAGGTCAAGAGAATGATGATGATGATGATGATGATGATTGGCTGGCTATATTTAGATACATGTGTTTAGTAATTTCATGTAGGGATTAGTTTCGTAAATGTATTCTCTCTAATTTCTTAACATCGGGAATTATCTGGATATATTTAGATATACGTGTTTAGTAATTTGAGACAGGAATAATTTGTTTTAGGTTTTTGAGTTGTGTTCTGTTGCGTGAATTACTCATAAAAACCTGATGAAAAATCATACCACTGTGAAACAAGAAAACAACGCGATCGTGAATTTCGAGTTTCATATGTGATCTTTCGATGATTAGAAACGATATATCAGTAATATTTGCGAGTTTAAGAACATTTCAGTATACAATGAATGTGGTCTTGAGGTCCTTGGAAATATGGGTAAACATGGACTGTCAAAGACACACTCACACAAAAGTTGTGTGATTCTTTCGGTAGTGACCTCTTTCGTGTAATTATCATTATTGGCATCTGTTCCTACAAATGTTTTCTCCACACTTCCTATAAATCATCTTTGAAACTAAAAATACAGATAGCTTTACTCAGCGATTTGTATTATCCTAACCATTTTTTAATTCCTGATTTCTTTTTATTAGCCATATTTCATACATCAGGATGAAGATCGTGACCTCTTTACTCATCCTTTGTGCCTGTATGCCCTACATTATCCACTATGGAAACGCCACCGGTTATATATCAGAACTTCCGTATGGCGTTGTGGTTAGCTACGGATCGGGTTCAGGAGGATTGGGTGGAGTACTTTTAGTCATTGGTAAGTGCATCGTCATCGCTATTATAATAGCTTACTATTGCGTAAAAGGTCAATGTACATCACATATTTTTGCCTACCAAAACATGTATTCTTACGTTGAGAACTGTATGCCCAACTTAAGGACGCTACTAAATTAAAATTTGATGATGGCATCGCCAGTCTTATGAACGAGATGCCAGGTTTACAGCATCAGGCAAATAGAAGTTTAAGTAATTCTCTGTAATGACAATTAGTAACCAAAACCCAGCATGAAGTTATAAAACAATTTGTAACTTTTTCTAGTTAAGATCAAGAATCAAATGACATATTTAAAGTATTTTCAAAGCAAAATGTATGATTTAAGTTTTCATCGTAGATTGTAATAATTCCACATCATCATCATTATCATTATCATCATCATCATCTTAATAATAATAATAATAATAATAATAATAATAATAATAATATTGTTGTTATTATTATTATTGTTATTATTATTATTATTATTATTATTAATTTTAGCCGCACTTGCTTTTTTGGGCCGTAAGAGACCAAACGAAGAAGACGAAGCGAATCGATTTGCAGATATTCTTATTTCTCGATCGACTTTAACCGGACAAGAACGGGAAACGTATATTAAAGACGTACGTTTCTGCGTCAAAGCCAACAAGGACAAGGCTGCATGTAACCAACTCGGCGATAGATGCGCTTACATTGACACAGTGGGTACTTGCATTGTGAACTAAATGGTTAGATCTTCAAAGTCGAGAACTTAGCTGCTTATACACCGTCTTGAATAAACACACTTTGTCTATATATATATTTATATATCTATAAAATGGCGAATAACAGTTCTTTCATGTGCATTGGATCCAGCAAGCGATCACGTATGTCAAGGATTGTTTAAAATTCCGAATATCTAGGTTTTGTATCTGCCTTTGAATGAATCTTACTGGATACGCCGCATTAGAACATTGAAACCATGCGGTTTAAACCACAATAAAAAGACAGTTATGAACAAATAGAATTATCTTTTCTTTTAAATAATTTTCTATATGGGCTTAAACGCCTCTAATTACTATAATTTGTGCTTGCATTGTTGGCTTGACTTCACTTGCAATCAGTTATGAGTGGGGGTGGGGGTGTCCATGTATATTGCACGCGAGCTGGTGGCTGATAAGCCCACTACGTGACCGGCACGTCCGTCCACAGATAATGCAGGGGAATGTCTGGGTTGTGGTGGATGCTGCCGATGATTCCTGGTTTTTTTCTTCGCCATCGTTTTTCCTCCAAGCTGGCCCGTCTTTTTGTTCAAAAGTGGCAGTGGCTTGCTGAATTGTACTTCGCCAGCTTTCACGGTCAGAAGTATGTAATACCCATTGGCGGTGATCGATACCACACGTGGCGAGGGTATTTTTTAAACTAGTCTTTACATCTCTTACGTGCCCCTCATTTACAGTGGCCAGTGGACAGGTCACCATACAGTGTGATCTCCGGCAGGCAATGATCCTCCAATTGGACACGTGCCCTGCCCTGCGTAGGTATATCTTCATTAGAATTGCCCATCGCTGGTGATCCCTGCTTGTTGGAGGACTTCAGTGTTGGTGACGAAGTCACTCTAGTGGATGTTGAGGATGGTGCGTAGGCAGCACTGATGGAATCTTTCAAGGAGGCCGAGGTGGCGGATGTACTATCTGCCGAAGGTGCTGTTTGCCTTGGCCAGTATGTTGTCAATTTCTTTGTCGATCTTGGCATCAGAGGATATCCCACAGCCAAGTAGGTGACCTGGTGAACTACATTCAACTCTGTTTGGTCAATGAAGATGCTTGGTGGACGGTACTCTTCATTGGCTGCAGGCTGGTGAATTACCACAGTTTTCTTTAGGCTGACTTTAAAACCAAAGAGCTGGCAAGCTTCTGCAAAGCAGGATGTTACGTGATGTAAAGCAGCTTCCGTTTGGGCAACATCTGCTAAAAAGAAGTTCTCTAATCAGTTTTTACAAGGTCTTGATGTGGGCCTGAAGTCGCCTAAAGTTGAACAGTATGAAATCGGATAGTGATGCCATCTTCGTCACTGATGTCTTCTGTTGCTTTTGGAGCGTCATGCTGAAAAAGATTGAGAACAGCTGGGGGGGGGGGGGGGGCTAAAACGTACACCTGTTTAACGCCATTTATAATGGGGAAGGCTGGTGACAGGTCATTATTGTTTCTGGCATGACCAAGCTGGTCTTCATGCAGTTGGATGACCATACTAAGAAACTTGGGAGGACAGCCGAGCTTTTCAAGGATTTTCCACAGTCCAGTTCTGCTCGACGTGTCAAATGCCTTCCTCAGGTCCACAAATGTGACTATAGTTCTTTGTTAGGTTCTCTACATTTCTCCTGGATCTGTCTCATGACGAACACCATGCCCGTTGTGCTCCTATTGGCTCTGAAGCCACATTAACTCTCTGGAGCATATTCTTCTGCAATGGTGGGCACCGGTCTGTTCAGCAGCACTCTAGCAAGGATTTTGCCTGCAATAGAGAGCAGAGTTATCCCAATGTAGTTTGAGCAGACAGACTTTTACCCCGTTGTTTTTTTGTTTTTTTTTGTACCAGGTGAGGATGACTTCATATCGGAGATCTTGTGGAAGTTTCCTTTGCTCTTAGCAGCAAATGAAGAACTCGTGAAGTTTGGTGTATACTTCTGGGTATCCACTCTTCCATATATCTGGTGGAATATCGTTTTTTTCTTGCAGCATTTTAAGTCTTCAGCTGTTATATGGCTTTTACAGTCTCTCGCAGTGTGGGTGCCTCATCGAGTTCCATCTTTAGTGGCTGCTGTGGGATGCAATTAATAGCTGCCTCCTGGACTGCACGGCTGGTGCTGAAGAGGGTGTGGAAATGCTCTGACCATTGGTTTAGGATATATTCCCTGTCAGTGAGTAGTTCTTGGCCATTTGCACTCCGCAGCGATCATTATTTGGAAGAATGACCATACAGTGCTTTCAACGCTTCATAGAACCACTTGTAGTCACCAGTGTCAGCTAGGGTTCCTTCTGCGAGCTTTGTCCAGCATTCATTTTGTATGTCTCGGAGCCTGCACTGGATGGAGCTGCAGATAAGTTGGAAGGCTGCTTTCTTCTGTGGACAGGATGGATGAGTGAGGTGGCTTGGTACGCTGATCTCTTTTTTGCAAGCAGTTCTTGGATTTCTTTGCTGCTTTCATCAAACCAGTCTTTGTTTTTCTTAATGGTGAATCCAAGGATTTCTTCTGCGGTTTGCAAAATAGCAACCTTAATGTGATTTCACATCTCTTCCGGAGGTAGATCTGATGAAAAATTAGAGTCTTCAAGTCTAGATTGCAGGCTCTTTTGAAAATCTGCCTTGACGTCAGCATAAGAAAAGGTTTTGATATGGAGATTCCTTCTCGATGTACTTCCTTATTGTCTGGGTCTGGGCTTGAAGTGGAAGTCGAGTTTGCATCGGACAAGATTATAATCTGTGTGGCACTTTGCACTGGGCATAACTCTGGTATAAAGGACATCTTTTAAGTCCCTCTGTCGTAGCATGATGTTATCTATTAGGTACCAGTGTTTTGATCTAGGTGCATCTATGTCGTTTTCAGGCTATCTTTCTGCTGAAGAACAGTGTACGGTTTTGGTGACGGTGAGCTGTAATTCTCCGAAAATTTCAAGAAGCAGGCGCCCATTGCCATTACAGCCACTCATGCCATGTTTCCCAATAACGGCTTTCCAGGCTTCTGAGTCTCGGCCCACTATTTGTTTCAATTGCTTTTTTTTTAATCATATTTCTCCATACATTTTATTGTGCATGGTTTCCCATAGCCTTGTATTGGTCTCGTTTTCATAGCATCTAGAATTTCAGTAGTGAGCCAATAAGGTTGGAATTCATCCTGTAGTTTATGTAATTTCATTGGTGCATACTTAGGGAATACATTCATAAAAAGTGAGTCCACTCCCTCAGAGCTTCGTCTGTTGAAACTAGCAAGGAACGGAACGAAACTGTGTGAGTTGCTCCGATAATTTAGAAACAGATCTTGACGGTTGTTTGCAATGAACAGTATTTATACTCGTTTTAATACCATTTATGAGGTAACGAGGGACGCAGTTAACGTTAAAGTATAGCAGAAAAGCAAATTTCAATAACAGCTGGTAGAAAGACACTGTGAAACTATCATGAAATAGTTTGGTATAGTTTGGATTCGTACGGGAAACAAGACGCAGTTAGAAGCATTACGAAACGGGAAGGAAACTGACAGGGTCAGAATCAGTGGGGTACGGAAATGGTCCACATATATTGTTGCAAAAGACTTGGTAAGTAATATGGATTAGAAAGAATAGAGAGAAAATATATAGTGAACCAACAAACAAACAAAAACTCCCAATTTTAATTAATGTAACTATGTGCATGTATTAGACCAGCCCTTGTGTTAATAAGCCCTAGCTGACTTTAAAGGAATGTGAGTAAAAGGGAAGGAAACAACGGACTTTAAAGTTGATTATGATATACTCCGTTTTCTTCTTAAGAAGACTTAAAATAGAGAGTCACTGAAGAATAGTTTACCGTATACAATATCATTAAGGACGCGTGTCATGAATTTGTGACGTTAAAAGGATACCCTTCCACTAACACTTGTTTTATCGAGTTATACTGTGCACAACATTAAGAATTATTGATATTATATAATATATAAGTTCAGTTGCAAAATATATATTTTTAAAATATAATAATTTTATTAGTAAAACTATTTATTATTTTCCAAAAGTATCTTTAAATAACTCGCATTCCCTTTTCTCCCTTTTCTCAATTTTGTCTTCGTTTAAAAAATATTGACTAGTATTTAACGGTACGAGACCATACTTCACGCTCGACTTCATTCGCCTCTAAATATAGCTTCACATTTCTTGCCCACAATGTCATCTTTGTCTATTGAGAGAATGAGAACGAAAAAAAAAAAGATATGTTTAACTACAGTGAAAGTTCTCTCGGAAATCCAACAATGTACAGCCATGGCCTTATATAGAATAACTTCTCAGCATAAAGACTATTACTTCTGCAGAAAGGAAGTTAATGGGAACCATTAGGTCAACTTACTGCTATTTTTGCTGGTTACGCTATTTTCGGGGCGCTCTATAGATATTAATAACTTGTAAGAGAGTGACAGGTGTAAAGTAAAGTTGTTAACAACTTGTTTGCAACATGCACAATAGAAAAAATGTTGGCATATCGCTATGTTATTTTCATGTACTGTGACTGTCATTTCTTTGGATATTGTACTTGTGGAAATTGTACACGATCTAATAACACAGATAACTGAAATGACTACTCGTTTGTGCTTAAAAAAAATCAGCCAGAATTAGTTTAAAGTACACGATCTTTAGCAGTTATTAAAATAGTGAAAATGAATTTTGCCAGACTAGTCACTACCAGCTTCTGAAACTGGAATGAAATAATTACCAAATATATAAATTGTCAACCAAAAACAAAGTTATGGGGTCTTTTCTTACAATTTACTTCTAAAGTGGTTGGAAGTGACAAAGACCAAGCGAAGCTAGCAGTGTTTTGAAAGGTGCAAATTTAAAATAAGATCATGCTGTTTACTTTTATCACCCAAATTAAACACACAAATCATTCGCCAGCTTAAAGTAAATCAACGGTTCTTTTAACAATACCAAAGATATGCATGAACTTTTTGTTATATAGCCAGTATAACCAATGATGGAAAATTCTTTTTCTTTAAAAATCTAACCCTGTGCAAAAGACGAAGCTTTAGAACGACACCTAAACTGTAGTGTTACATACACACGTGTTAAGTATGACTGGTCCAGTTATGATAAGACTCCAAGAGTAATGTGATATTCACGTGGTCCCAGTCTATATTAATGCAGAAGGTGAGTTGATTCTGGGTTCTGATGCGTATAGTTCTCCAATAAAGAAGATAATACGGAAGCTAGATTGTGTCTGCATAGGCAAGCGACAGTGGTCGAGAAGATTTATCGGGCACCAATACGAACCTCAGAGTACGAACAGCAAGGGGGGAGATTCGGTATCAAAGATGTAAATACTCGGTTTTGCACACTTCTTAAATGTTTATTCTATTTTTGATATTTTTCAATTCATTTTTAAGTCATTTTATTCTAACACTTCAAGTATTATAACAGAGATTTCTTGACTATTTAAATTTCCGTTTCTAAAGCGTATATCTAGAAGTTTATATATTGTTTCGCTTGCTGCGACTATTGCCTAATATAGCAAGACATAGTGATTTAGTATTTCGAAGATTTGATAATGAAGTAAATAAAATAATTTAAGTGTTAGACCAAGAATTACAAGCTTTTCAACAACTTCCTCAACAACAACCACAAAATCCCATAAGACAAAAATCACAAATTCCAATATATCAACAACAACAAAAAACACCATCTCTTAAATAATTACAAGCTTATCAACAATAACCAGTCTTCTCAACAACAAAAACAATCTGAGATGAGATTAAAAATAAATTTAAATATGATATTTTGGGCCGTGTTTTTAATCATCCAAGGAAATCAGTAGAAATTACGTCACTATATGACAGAAGTTACGATGTTTATTTTAAAACTCAGATCAGCTGAGCAAACAGATAAAGATACCTAGATTTCATATATATATATATATATATATATATATATATATATATATATATATATATATATATATATATATATATATATATATGCCGGGGAGGGAGTGGGAGACAAGCGCCCCACTCCACAAAATCACTCATAGGGCTTGCGTTTCTGATCGCCTGTGTCAACTAAAATTCAGCTCCTGGATTTCACGAGTGGCTTCGATTTATGTCCGGTGGACCGCGTTATGCACCAACAGGAGAAGGGGTGAAGGCGGGCCACTGGCGCCTTTAAACCGGTTGCATCGGGTAGATGGGACTCGTAAACCTTGGATGGTAGCTCATCTAGGAGAAGGAAAACTCTGATTCCATACCTCTGCTGCCTTGCGGCTATACACACTCATGTGAAAGGCTAAGGGAGTAAACCCCAACAAAAATCCAGAGACGGAGTCCTTAAGGTGGTCTGACATGGACCTCAATGTCATTCCGGCAACTCCTGCAACGCCGTTGGTGCCAAGCTGTATCGACATTTGTCGTTCCCTTGGGCCCACCAGCTGCGTGGAGAGGGGGATCTGTTGCATGGGCAACAGCTGATTCTCCATACCACCCTGCCCAGGCTTCGTAGCTCCACTGGAAAGAACACTCCAGCACCGTCGTATGGCGTCGGCACAACACGAGAAGTAGCAGTTTACCGGTTTTAAGCCAAAGCTCGATTGGAGTAGAGCTTTGCGCTAAGGGTTACTTCTGTCGGTGGGAGAGATCATCAGGTCTCACTGGACAGCTACCGCCCGCCTTAAGCCGGGCAGCACCCAGTCAGTAAGGTGCTGCCCGCCATGGCCTGCCTGCTTCACTGGGTGCGTGGAGCTTAAAGGACCATCTCGACAAGTGGGCCACAAAACTCCGCACAAAAAAACACTCAAAGAAGAAATAAGAAAACTCCAGCTCTTCGTTTTGCGACCTGGAACGTTAGGACCATGTGTCCTGGATTGACCAATGACCTACAGCAGATCGACGATGCACGGAGGACTGCTGTCATTGACAAAGAACTCTCCCGACTGAACATCGCCATTACCTGTCTCCAGGAGACCCGACTGGCTGATAGCGGCACTATCAGGGAAGACAATTACACGTTCTTTTGGCAGGGGAAGCCCTCGAATGAACCTAGACAGCACGGTGTAGGCTTTGCCGTAAAGAACACGCTAGTCGCCTTCATTGAACCTCCATCATCAGGTACTAAGAGAATCCTTGCCCTCCGGCTGTCAACATCATTTTTGGATCAGGCAATATCCAGTATTCCAAACAACGTCTACTTGCTGTCCTCATGTCGTTCCACGAGAACATACACATCACAGTGTGCTTCAATGCCGCAACATCAAAGGCCTTCCCAGTAATCAGCGCAGTCAAACAGGTCTGTGTGCTTGCGCCGACGCTCTTCACCATATTCTTCTCCATGCTTCTCCAGTACGCCTTCAAGGGCTTCAGCGATGGAGTGTACATCCATACCAGGGCTGACGAAAAGCTGTTCAGCATTGCCCGTCTCCGTGCTAAGAATAAATTCACAAATCTACTCATCCGTGAATTTTTTTCGCCAATGATACAGCCTTGACATCCCACACTGAAGATGGACTTCAGCAGCTGGTATGACGCCTCTCCAACCCTTGCAAGGAATTCGGACTGACCATCAGCTTGAAGAAAACAAACGTTATGGCGCAAGGTGCAAACTCCCCTCCCTCTGTCACCATTGATGGATACAACTTGGAAGTTGTCGCGAACTTCACATACCTTGGGTCCAACATCTCCAGATCACTCTAAATTGATTATGAGGTGAATGGTAGGATTGCCAAGGCAGCTGCAGTGATGGCCAGACTTACGCAGAGGGTATGGAACAACCCCAACCTCACAGAGAAGACCAAACTGCGTGTCTACCGAGCCTGCGTGCTCAGCTTGCCCCTCTACAGCAGCGAAACATGGACCACCTATGCAAGTCACGAGAGAAAACTCAACAGCGTCCACCTGAGATGTCTGCGGCGCATTATGCACATCAAGTGGCAGGACAAAGTACCCAACACAGCGGTTCTAGAACGCGCCAACATCAACAGCATGTTCGCCATTCTCAGTGAGAAGTGCCTTCGCTGACTCGGCCATGTCAAGAGAATGGACCCAGGCCGCATTCCTAAGGACCTGTTATATGGGGAACTAGCAGAAGGTACACGACCAACTGGACGTCCACGCCTGCGCTACAAAGATGTTTGCAAGAGGGACATGAAGACGGCCAACATCGATGTCAACAACTGGGAGAGCTTGGATAATGACCGTCCCATCTGGCGCCTAGCTGTCAGGCAGTGAGTTAGCAAAGCTGAGGATGACAGGAATAGAAAGCATGCTTAAAAGAGAGACAGAAAGAAGGAACAGCGCTGACTCTGGAGCTACGCCATCGTCTCACGTAGACGGACGGATGACAAGATATAAATTGTTGATGATTATCACAGTGATTAAATAAATAACAAAAAAGATCATTATACATAATGCTCACAGTGATAAATTTGCAATTACCAGTATAAAAAGCAATCTACGGTGAAAGACTCGGTGATGTGGTTCGGGTTTTCTTTTATATTGAAAGATGTCCCCAAACCAAAAGCAATTCCGATTACAAACAACTAGGGATTAAAGCTATTGATGTTGTTCGTTATAAAGCTATTGACGTTGTTCGTTATAAAGCTATTGGCGTTGGTAATGTTGAAGGTAAAGCGTTCGCAGCAATCAAGTATAGACTAGCACGATGAATACGATGTAAACCTCAACCAGTAAAATCACCTAGCACTAAAGTGATGCCTTCAAATGTTGATAAAATAATAAATCAAGCTGCAAATAAAAAATTAGCAGAATTGTCTGATGAAGCACAAACACATATAACTGAAAATTTAATAGCATGGTGTAGTCTTTGTGTTAGAAGATAACAATTATAATAAAATGTTGAAATTCATCCAGCATTCGATATGGATGTGCCAGTTCTTAAAGATGAATATGTGCGTGATTATCAATATTAATCGTATGATGCAAGACACCAAATCTGCGTGGACGTATCAAACTTCTAGTTCAGGATACTAGCAAATATGTTTTACCCACTGAAGCATTTACTGAAGTAAAAGGTGAACTTGTAACAAACGTCGCAGCTGATACGTCATATCATGATAATATACATGTTGCTTTATTAACAATGGAAGTATGGCGTTGTTTGATAGCGCTACATATATCATTGATAGAAGAAATATTGAATCAATTCAGAAAGACGTCGACGTTGCCACAATAATAATTAAACTCGCAAGAATGTATTAATACGATATTTGACCAACTCATAGTTACCGAGGTTTCTTTAAGAATAAATGGCCAAGAAGAACTAGCTATTGTTACATTATACCACAAATCATGTTGCACGGGCTTCAGCGGCAACTCGATGTTACTTAAAGATGCTGGTGGATGAATGAGATTCAATGATGCCCCAGTAGTTAAATCGGTCATGATATTATAAAATCTCATATAGTCACTCTAATGTCATCCTGACTTTTCGTCAGGTAAAATTACAGTCAAGCAATGCAAGCATATGCGGAACAAAAATACCATTGAAGAAAGCTCAAATTTCTGGTGGGGGTCCAAGCCAATTATCATTAACCAAAACTCAGCTGTAACATTTTAACAAGGCTTTAGAATAACATACAGGAGTTCCACTTAATCTTTATCTGAGTACCATTAAAGATTCAACAAAAATAGGTGGAATATTTGCACTTCTTCCAGCAATAACAGCGTTAATAGCCGCTGCTGCATCAGCTGTTGCAAAACCAGCTGCACTTGGTGCTGTTGAAGCCGCTCCCAGAATAGCACTAAATTAAGCAACAGGTCAAGGAATATTGCACGCAAAAAGCTAAAAAAAAAAAAAAAAAAAAAGATCACAGACACAACAGTAGGGAAGACGTCCGGAAAGGTCAAATATGCCTCTACCAGGTTTTCTATGATTGCCAGTTTTACAATACGGAAAAGGTCTAATACTTCCTGTGACAATACCTCATTAGACAGTTTTACATCTTCATCCCATGCCCAATTTGTTTTTACTTAAAGCTGCCAACAGCAACAAAAAACCACCTTCAGATTTGTTTTTATGCGTAATTAATTACCAACACAACCAAACAATATTGAAACTGGTATCATTAATCTCGAAAAATGTTCTGGTCCAGATACTGATTGGGTTGCATACGCGATTGATCCACGTTGAATCGTTTATTTCGATTCGTATCTATATATTAATCTATCTTGGGGTTTGGAAAATGACATGGAAATCTCAGTCAAGTGGGTTAACATTATCTGTCTCCCCACGAGAATTATCTGACATAGTGTAACCCCAGCGACTGACATTTCCTGGTCTAGGTCCAAAACCCCAACATAGACTTTTTCTCACCGAATCATTTCCTTTCAAGTAAAAAAGAACGTATCACTTGTATAATATAGATCACGCATAAATGTTTACATGCAGTGCATTAATACAAAAAATAATAACATAAAACGTTTCATACTTCTGAGGTATTATCACATTAAATATATGGATGTTATATGAAATTAACAATAAATAGTAAAAAATGCTTCATTTTCATCAGTTCCAATTTAGAAAATTATATTGTAAACAATGAAACAATACTGAATACACGCCTATTACGTGGTGTATAGGTTATTAGTATTATTATAACGAAAAATTACATGTAGCATGAGTGTTCGTGCTTGGGTTATTTAGGGGTAATTAGTGATCTATGTCACTATCGTATATAACTCTCCTTTTCTTTGGAAGACGTTAAGCTGTTTGGGACATACTTGTGTTCTCCTTATTATTGATTGTGAAATTACCCCTGTTTATACAAGACCCTCCAAATAAAGACCCTAATGGATTACAATGTGCTTAACTTTCAAGTTCTCGGATTCATTGAAACTTTATTTTTCTATCTTGGAAATATGTCAAGTTCTACAGAGAAATTTGCTTATAGATTAATGTTGCCGGATAAAAGATTCCTTCTGGCTGGTAATGCATTATTTGTCATTAAATATTGAATGTATATTTTTTTTTATTAAACTGGGGCACAGTGGAGATGCTCAACAAAATTAAAATAAAGCATGCTTGAAATAATACATCTCTGGCTGTTACTAAGTTTTCTGTAGTTGTTAAGAGAGTTGGGAGGCTATGAAGTGTATAGGTATAAAGCCTATGTGCATGGATTAGCGTTTTCTGTCATAGTTCATTTCACACAGCACAGCGAATATTATCCTATCTGTAGCAGTCAATTTTCAGGTCAGCGTCATTAAATGCAGCTAACAGTATATAATTTTTTTTTTATTTAAAACTAATTAGGTTGCTTTAACTACAATTAATGACGCTGACCTGAATATGTACTGAGCTAGGCCTGCATATAGGATAAAATTGACCATGCTGTGTGAAACGAACTAGTATAATACCAAAACACTCAACATCGTGTGCATGTCTGTCTTTGTCTCTCTCTCTCTCTCTCCCTCTCGAAATGTTTTTGTATGTTGTGTTCTCAAAGATGGATTGATCTTAACTTACTATATTTTTGTTATATATTTGGTGTTGTCGTTTGATTTTAGAATAACGTCAGGCACAACAGAAGACAATAAGGGTTTCGTTTTGTAAAAGTAGTTCTGAGCCCATGGGCACCTTGACTGAGATGATTGGTTTGAAATGACTAGACTGAGATAAGAAAAGTAAGGTTAGCAAAACAGCTAATTTTTTTTTTTAACGTATGAGTGAGAATAGATAATATTCGCAATCGAGTACAAACAAAACCGGTAATACAATATCCGGTTTCAATAATATGACTAATAATAAATGAATGGCCTTGGAGAACCAGAAGCAAACGATGACGCAGCAACAAAGAAATAAGTCGACGATAAAAACCTCTCAAGGCCGTGACGAACTCGTTAACAATAATCTGACGTGAATTAACCAATCTTTGATTTTTGATTATACTTACTGCTCATCTAAACACGTTTTTGAGTTTTCGTAGAAATATAAATATAAACATCAATGAATTGTTTGGAATTCCAGCAGTCGTTGATATTAAGTTCTCTGACATAAAAACGATCACTAATAACGCAGTATATACAGTAGCGTCTGGACAACTATTACGGTCACCACTGAATAAATCTCTTAAATATCGCGCTCAGGTTACCGCTATATACAGGTTCCCAGTACTCGGCGTTACAACATTAACAATATCCACTAACTTCATCTTATAGATTGAAATTAGTGATGTTGTAGCAAAATGACGAAGTAACATTTGAAGTGGAACCTGAAGTGAAAAAAACTCGGCCTTATTTATCATTGGTGTTTTGAATTTGTCGCTAAACTACCACCTACTTAGTATAATGAGCTGTCCAATCAACGTGCAACGCTATAAATACAATCAAGTACGTGAGTGGCAAACTAAACTTTAAAAAATTAGTTGATGAGTATACAGCAAAAATACAAAAATATCGGAGGCGCATAGTTGTCATTGATATAATTGTATATTCGGCGTCAGCTGGTATCGCTGGAACCGGCGTATTGCTAACAATAACTATGACATCACCAGTAGTTGTAACAATTTTGTGTTGTAACAACAATTGCTCGTGCTCTTAATATCGCAAGAAAAAATCCACGTGCACAAATACAAAGTTACATGAGTATATAAAAAGTTGCATACAGCGATGTAAGCATACTCCAGTTAATCTTCGTTGATATCATCGGAAACTAGTAATGGAATATCAGATTTACAATGAGGCAATGACTATATCATAATTCACTTCTGATTGAGAAAATAATAATAATAATAATAATAATAATAATAGTGTCCTCATCGCAAGATCTACTGAACAATGATATCAGCATGTTCCACCAATCATGAATTTAGCGTTAAGGTTCCAATTGCATTTTCAGGCAAAATAAATTGTGCTTGCACAATTACGCGTATATCATAGTCGGCCAAATATTAGATCAAATTTATTTGGTTGGTTGCAGGCGAATAATTAACTCGTCTTTGAAAATAAAAATAAACCTTCTAAAAGCCTTGATTGACAGGTTGTTGATTATCCAGCAGGTATCTATCAGAGCGAATCAATGAACGATAAAATTCAATGCAGAATTAAATCTATTTCAGAAAAAGAATCAAAATTAGCTATTACTGTTCATTAACCAACATCAACAGCTGTGATAGAAATAAACTCTAGATTATGTTGTAGATATTTATCATCGATCAGATCAGTGTTAGGATGGCCCGAAGTGTCAGCAGGATATCATGGACCACCAGAACCAAAACTCGCTTAATTTCTAACAGATAAAATTTATTTATAAAGGAACCAGAATATCACTGGACAACAAATTTTTACAAAAGTCATGTTACTGAAATAAAATTAGTCAATTCTTATCAATTTTTATGTGATGAACACGAATATGACAGTCAAATTGCAAAATTGGCTCTAGTTTTTTTGTAATCTGCAAGATATTAATGTTTACATAACGAAATGCATTCCAATAGTAAAAGGTCAACTGTAATAGCCTACCTATAAAAAATCAAGTCATTGACTACATCTTAGGTTTCTTCGCCTGTCTCTTGTACAGCTGTTCGGGAGCATCTCTGAGGAGTGTCCAGCAGTAGTCAGCCAGCATCATAGTGGACCATTTTCCTTGGTATCTTTGTTCCATTGCTGCGATATCTTGATGAAAACGTTCGCCGTGTTCATCACTAACAATACTACAGTTGCTAGGAAAAAAATCCAAATGGGAATGAAGGAAGTAAATCTTTAGAGACATATTGCAGCCAAGATTCTTATACTTCATCAACATGTCTTCTACTAGTTCCTTATAGTTTTCTGCCCTAACATTTCCTAGGAAGTTTGTAGAAGCTAGGCGAAAAGCATTCCATGCTTGTTTCGCGTCACCTTCCAGCAAGTTATTGAACTGGTCATCTTTGAAAAGCTCTCGAATCTGAGGACCCACAAAAACTCCTTTTTTAATCTTTGCTTCGCTGAGTCGAGGGAATTTTTCATGCAGGTATCGGAATGCTGGCAAAGTCCGGTCAATGGCTTTCACGAAGTTCTTCATCAAACCTAGTTTGATGTGAAGGGGTGGTAGCAAGATTTTCTGACCCTCAACCAGAGCTGGGTGTTGGATATTCTTCTCTCCAATGGCTACATTCTGCCCGTGAGTCCATTCCTTCCTCATGTAGTGCATTTCCCTTGTTCGGCTATCCCACTCGCATAAGAAACACATGTATTTTGTATATCCTTGCTGCAGTCCCATTAAAAGGGCAACTACCTTCAAATCACCACAGAGGTGCCAGCTGTACTTGTTATACTCAATGGAATTCAGTAGCTGCCTTAAGTTATCGTATGTCTCTTTCATGTGGACAGCATACGCTACTGGAATAGATGGAAGAATGTTTCCATTGTGCAAAAGCACAGCCTTGAGACTCAGTTTCGAAGAGTCCACAAATAGTCTCCATTCTTGTGGGTCATGAGTGATTTTTAAAGCATTCATGAGGCCCTCAATATCGGAACAGAATATCAGATTACTTTCCTTTTTGAAGAAAGGCTCCAATTGCTGGTGGCGCTTTTGATATGCAGTAATTGTGACATCTTCTTCTAGAAGATTCCATTGTTGGAGTCTTGATCCTAGCAATTCTGCCTTGTTCTTTGATAAGTCCAAATCACGAATCAGGTCATTTAGTTCTTCCTGTGTTATTCTGTGTGGGGTTGATGATGCACCACAGTGAAAATCTGGATCACTGCATGCTGATGGACCAGGAGAAGAACAGGTCGACTCACCTTTGTCTTCGTCAGATGAATCAAGAGAATATTCTGCTGGAGGTTCTGGAATAGGACGTCCTCACCATGTGGAACTGGTCTCAATGCAGACGGAATGTTTGGGTAGACTATTCTCGACTTCTTTCGCTTCGTTATTCCGCCGGAAAGAGGAGGAACCAAGCAGAAGTAACAGTCATTTAGGTGGTTGCTTGGCTCTCTCCACACCATTGGGACTGCAAACGGCATTGATGACCTTTTGCAATTCAACCACTGTGAAAGCTGTGTTGTACATGTAGCACAGCATATATGCGGAGCCCAAGGCTTGTCTTGGTCACCCACCTTGCATCCGAAGTAAAGATGATATGCCTTCTTCACTTGAGAATTGATACTTTTCTTCTGGTTGGCAAATGTCACTTCCCCACAAATATAGCAAAAATTGTCCGCCGTATTAACACACTTTCGAGGCATTACTGTTCTTTATTGTACGTAAATGGATAAAATAATAAGTTTTATGTAACAGTAGCTTGAACTGTCTCGCACAACGTCTAAAATATTTTAAATGCTGAACCTATCTGATTGGGCTTTATATAGTACACTTCTTACGTCAGCTTCAGCAGCCGCCTGGCATTAGTATAATAGGCCTACACATGTATAGTACACAGCTGACGTCAACTTACTTCAGCAGCCGCATGGCATTAGTATTGCATTGCATCAGAAAATGCTGCAATCAACTGTGGATGATGTGAGCATGATGGTATTATGCAATGTTACATCATTATTCTGGATGTTGCAGCAGTCCTACTGGAGAAATTTACACAGTGAAACAGAGAAAATGAGGTATATGAATATCTTCAAAACGAGAGCCAATAAAATATGTTCACAGTTATATTCGTGTTCGGCACATCAAAATACTACAGATTAGAGCCTTTTCAAGTCAGTAATGATTTCACTGTTGACCAGTGATATCGAAGAACAGATATATGGAAAATATCATAACTTGGTTATCATTCTTCTATTCAATAAATTGCTAAACTATCCTTCTTTACCGGATCGGATGGTAAAGAAAGAAAAAAAATTCTGAACTTATTTAGTATAGATGATTGCGATAATTTTGCGGTAAATGAAGAATTAGTAAATTTCCAAAAGTAATTAAACCTGGGCTTACACGTGTATTTGACGACTTACAAAATTTATTTTAAAATAGTATTCAAAATTACTTTGACAAATTGAAACAACAAATCATTGAACAATACATTTAATTAAGGTTATATCAGATATTGGATATATTAACTGGCAAATTCGGGAACAAGTATGTTTAATAAATCAGAAAAATATTGGTATTCGGAACATATTATTAACAAATATGACAAAAGAATGTATTTCTATATCACTAGCATCACTATAAAATAACTGAAAAACAATTCAGGGCTCGAAATTAGCGGTAGTCCGCTAGCCCAAGGCTAGTAGATTTCCTGTTGGAATAGTATCATAATGTTATTAGTCCGATGGGCTAGTAAGTTTCGTTTATCAACAGTCAGCGTTTGTTTTCTCAATACCCTAATAAAGACGTGACTTTAGCATATATTCAGTAGAATCAGCGCAGTGACCATTGTAAACTCAATTATAAAATATTAGCATGAGAATATGAAGTCAATTTCTGCCTCAGAAATGTGTTTCTATTACAAGAAGCCATCTGATTTTGTGCATTTCGCTTAACAGCGCCAATCACGGTTCCGTCATTATCAAACAACGGAAGTTTGGTAATTGATATCCTAATTAATCTGACAGCGAATTAAATGAAAAATAACCTGGTTTCACACTTTATTCACGCGACCATATTAACAAACTACAACACATGGTATCAACTCTTCAAAGAAATTAGTTTGCACGCTCGCTTGTTTGTTTCCTTTTTCTATTTTTTTTAGCTTGCTAGCCAAACGCACTAAGTCACAAACGGGGAACTGCATAATTTACGTTTGCATCGAAATAGTTATAATAACTAGATCAATTTATTATGATCACATTACTGACACATCATTTCCATACAACTACTTTTTCTATGTCAATAAAACTTTTTTTTAAACAATATTTTTCCCATACAAGACTGAATAAATAATTGAGTACACATGGATCTCAGATATCCAAGAAGAATGCCGTACATTTGTTGGAAATTAAAATCTCTTAGTATGGGCATCTAAAATTTGAAAAATTTCTGCTTATTATTAATTTCAAAAATACATTGAGGTCCGATTAATTAGGAGCACCTACTAAACTTACACTATTAATGATGAGACCGTAATTGGCGCTGTTGAACACAACGCGCCGAGTCAAATGGCTTCGTTTGAATGGAACACACATTTTCCAAGGTGAAACTAACATTATCTTTTGATGTTAATATTTTATAACAGTGTTTACAATAGCCACTGCTTTGATCCTGCAGAAGTCAAGACTTTATTAGGGAGAGGCCATTTACTGGGCGGGGGGGGGGGGGGGGGGGGAGAGATGCAAAGGCACGTGTTTTGAAACGCGTGTCTTGCTCGGACTTTTTTTTATATAAAGGACACTGCCAATCCTTTTCTTACTTTAAATAATTCGCGTTAGCTATATTGTAACATCTCGTATTTCAAAAAGAGGCACAATTCCTGCCTTATAAGACAGGCAAAATGTGGCGTTTTAAATAAGGTGTTCAGCCTCTGGAAAAAGCAAAAGTTGAATGAAAATGAAATAAAAGAAAGGGATAATTCTTATGATAGGGAAAATCGTAATCGGATGCTTCAGAAGACATAGACAATAGACAGGGAATGGCTGAATTATGATGAGAACAAGAACGTTATGCAGTGTAACTGGTGTATGGAATTCGCAAAAAACAAACAAAGAGAAAACATACAGTTTTGTTGCGGGTTGTTCGAACTTTAAAATTGAATCGGAGATGAAAATGGTGAAGAGTGACTGGAGATCTTGTTTAAGACCTTGGTTTCTGTCCGACCTATTCTTTATAATCTTCCATACAAATGACATTCCAACATATGATCCGTCACCAGCAATGCGTTTGTGGAACGTTTCAGAGAGACGAAAAATGGAGGACAAAAAATGACACCTGGATCCCTTTCTGGAATTGGATCCAGATTATCTTGAGAAACAAGAAATGTTAATTGACTTATTGATGATTTTAAGTAGGATGTATACTTCTGTACCTCTGCATTTCATATGATAATGCTTTTATGAAATAAAATTGTTAATCTCAATACAAGTGTGTGACATAGTTTTGTGGACAGGACTAGTAAATGTTTGGCAGGTCTAGTAAATTTCTCAGTACACTAGTCCTTCTGGCTACCAAGAAATTTGTGTTAAATTCAAGCCCTGCAATTACCCATAATTTTTCAGATTATTAAACAATATCATCAAATTGACTGGGATATTACCTAAATTAAATCAGATTATCAAACAATTTCTTCAAATTAATGGGACAAATGGTACTAAAATAATTTTCAAAAATCTTACTGGAAAAGAAAAAAAAACAAAATATATATTATTATCAGAATATATGTTTGCAAAGTCAAAGCAGAATAAAATATTATTATTAGAATATATACTTTTTTTTTACAAAGTCAAGGTAGGAATTATTTGCCACTACTCACTTTCACTACTGTTATTTGTGATAGTGTCATCGTTTCCACGATCTGGTATAATATTTTCAGTTATCGTACACGTGTATTAATACTCGTTTTTGTTTTGTATTCGTGAGATAATTTTTATCTGATACCTTTTATCGTGAGTGAAAATGAGACGCATTTCTCAACTTCTGTATCTTTAACCGTTGCAAAAGATTGTAAAAATGTTGGATAATCTTAATCAATCTATACTCCAAAGGTAGTGCAGATCAACCTTCAAATTTACGTTGCTGTATGTTTCAAAATCGGAAATAATTTATTAAAGATAATATTAAATATTTTAACTGCAGAAATTATAGTATTAAAATTTTCACACACACACACACACACACACACACACACATATATCTATCATGAGCAGCTTGTTTCAAAGTGGTCTGGTCATTATACATTTAACATTTCGCCTTTCCTTAGGGTCATTATTTGTGAGACCTTTCTTACGGTTGATGGGCACAATCATGGATAAGTCAGTTCTGACCTATTCATTTTTAAACAGGATTTAATTGTTTTCATAAGGGCTGTTTCAGTAAAGCATACTCGGGACCCCGGGAAAGCATTTTAAATGTGGGGTACTCGCCCGTAGATGCAATTTAGAAATTTCTTATTATTTTAATATTAACTCATTGAAGTCAAATTACCCTGGCAAATACTTTGAAAAACCTGCTTTCCTGGGTACCATGCATGTTTAAATGGAACATCCCTAAGCCATCTTGTTATTGATTTACCTTGGCAAGTGATGTATACATCTGCCAAGAATTTTGGCTTGGCCACCTCTGGTTTATTATACACTATTTAACAGAATTAATTATTGTTTCCATTGCAAAGCAGCCTAGCATATATGCCAACCCCAGATGAAGAAAAAATGTAACCTATGTGGTCAAAAAGAGGAATACTTTGGACTTTGGAATAGGGAAGAATTTACAAGTATCTGCAAAATTTCCTAATGCACAAGAAATTACGATTTGAAATTCAAAGACAGAGAAAACGTCTTGTACCCAATCATACTTTATTTACATTAGACATTAAATATAAGGACATGAACCTGTATTCTTTGTATCCAAAAACAAAATCAAGATAATATAAGATCACGTCACAAGATTTATCAATAAAGTGTATATCAATTCTTCTAAATGCTGCATGTATTACATTTTAGTTACTTTGATTGAACTATTCCACACAAAGATTTAATATCACTTTACAAAAATTGAAATTAAGATTTACCGATACCCATTTTGATACACAAGATGAATTCATTTTAAAGTTGTCGCAAATCCATTATTACTAAACTTTCCTTCCCATTATTTTGTACAGCAAGCTCAAATAAAGCTTCTATTCAATATCACTGGAGCCTGTGTTATATCTATACAAGTACAAACTATCATACTTATTTTCTATCAAATGTTTTATTTATTTGACTAAATATGACATTTTTTTTATTGGTAATTCATATCTTTGACTGCATAACAGACTTTAAGTATTCAATTGAAAGGTATACCTTTGTAATATCATTTGGTTCAATTTTTGAGACAGAAGTTGAAAATACTGTCTTGAGAGGACCATTCAATGTGGAATAGTTATGTTCAAGAGAAAACACCAGTAAAGTAGCAAGTTGTACTCTATATTTCTTTATACAGTATACATGATAAAAAAAAATTTAAAATAGTTTTTGAAGAATGGTTAAGCTTAAAATATAGGAGTCATTAGACTGTATGGAGAATTTCATGTCTTAAGAATCAATGTAACCATCTTTAAAGAGCTATACAGATAAATAAATAAAAATTCTTTCTTTCACTAGACTGAAGTAAATATCAAATCTGAACCAACACTACAGCGTGTACCAAAATTGTACACAGCAATTCCCTGATATGTACCAACACTACTGCATGTACTGAAATTGATAGTGGTTCCCTAACATTTACAGCCAAGTAATGTGGAGTAACTGTCTTGACACTCCTTATTTGATTTATGATGGAAATTTCTCTGTGTCTTCTAAAAATCTTTGTATAAAGGATATATAATTCTAATTATACAGAGGATTGTAGGTGATCCAGTGTGCTTTCTGCTGATTTTTGGCTGCATCACATGATGTGAACAAGGATTTGTAAACTGTGCTGCAGCTGGGATCATTCTGAACACTTCCGGTCTTGCCCTTTCTTTCCTCTGGGCCCTTTCCATTAGGGACTTTTGACTGTCTATCTGTTTTCAGATCAGAGAGACTGTCATGCACTCCATTTTTTGTCCCAAGTCTGCAATCTACCTCAGATTTGGACAGTTTACTTGTGCTTGGACCATCTAAGAGGATGAAAAATAGAAATGAATTGCCATAAATGCTGAATAATTTCATTCTGAAATTAACTGAACACATGAAAAGTAATGACAGAAAGTGAGAAAAAGTTTCAGATGAATTTGCACTCTATTTTCATGACAATACTGTAATGTATTAACTACCTTTGATGACATTTCATTCAATTTCACTGCCTGAGAGGATTAAATAGAACCTTGTAGTCATTAATTCTATACTATTACCTGTATGCCTTTTCAAATAAATATGTGTACATGTCTTAAAATATTAGTTTTTGTCACTCATCTAGCATGCAGTAGACAAAATATTACTCCATCTCTTAAACATAAATATCTCACTACCCAAATGAAAATTGGTCTGCAATGTTGCAATCAGAAAACATAAGCTTGATAAGCTTTGTGTTTTTCAATAGATTTATAAGAGTAATGTATTTATAAGAGTAATGTATTACAATTGTTTGCATTGTCCACAAAATGTCAATTTTAAGTACATAATGTTTTCAACAAAGCCAGTAATACATTGGCTGGTGGATTATTTGTTTCTATTTGATACCAGGCCATATTCAAGATTACCGTTTCTGTTTGCAATGAATATGATTTTTGTTAAAACAGAAAGAAATGTAAGGTTTGTGATCCCAAAGATTTTACAAGTATTTTGTGCTTCACTCTTTCAGCACTTTCACACATTTTCACAAGATTTACATTCTTATGAAAACGCAGAGAACACTTTATACCTATCACCCATTACTTCTCTGACCCATCCGTAGTCAGGCATCCACTTCTCATTGAACACATACTTTCCAGGCATGATTTAGCAGAACAATTCTCATTCATTCATTCATGTCATACATTCATATCAATAATTGAGAAATAATTCAGCACTTTCAGTCTCAAGTCAGAAGTTTTTAACTATTTTTCTTCAACCAACAGGAAGATTTGTATTGTTAATTGGTTAATTACTCTGCTGCTTCTAAAAAAATAAGTGACAGAGACTGGCTATGCATAATATGAGATCTAATTAAAAGTGTGAATACAGTGGTAACTATGCAATGCTATTATCAGACATAAAACAAACTACTTTAAATATAATTCTTTTTGTGGAAGGATATTTGTCAACATTCTGGAGTTTTCATGTAAATTTCAGGACTTTTACTGGCTACCTGTGAAATAAATTAAAGGACTTTTCAAGACTGTATGAACAATAGTTTCAAAGTCTGATGAGATACAGATGGACGAGGTCCCTGCACCCATGTCAGTCGCATTATTAAATTGATCTTTTCATGCCCAGTAAGCACGTGTTTGTGATTCTCTATATATCTCTCATTATAATGTGATTCGTTATAACATAGTTCTGTATATAAGGTGCTACCATAATCAACCCCAGGACTAAACTTCACCAATACATAACAATATAGAAACAATGTGAAGCTTAGTGATAAATCCTTTTTTTTCCTTTTCAAAACACTATTAACAAACTTTGATAATTCTGCCCACACCTTGGTGTGATATGTAATGCGGGTTTCAATATATCAAAGTTTTATACACAACACTGTTCTCATTATAATGCAATTCAGCATATAATGCTGTCAGCAGTTATGAACCCCAATATCATAATGAGGAAGAGTGTATATATTAAATCTGTACCGATTAATCATCCGTACTCATAATCGGGCCAATTATTAGAACAATCGGTATAATCGGTATCGGCAGAAATAATCGGTGCCGATGTAAACAAATTTCAAACAAAATAAATTTCCAAAATATAAATTCAATCATAACATTCATCTTGACATGGCTTGAATTTTAAATCAGAATTTAATACAGTCCTACCCGTTTATATCGACAAGCTGCCTACGACAAAAAAGCAAAGTCCCAGTCCAATGGTCTATTATTACTACCAAATTGTCATGCTTGTGTCGAAGTCAAGATAAAAGATAAATATACATGTCGACAGAACCCCCTTGGTCCCACCTTGAACAAATCCTTTGCTTTCTTATCATTTTTGTCGACAAGCTGCCAGTTCCAACCCATACTTTGTTCAACAATTAGTTGATCTTGCCACCAGGCTTTACTGTCACAGTCGGATAAAAAACAAAACCACCATAAGTGTTTGTTTGGGCCTATAAAGCTGGCCTCTTGCAGCAACTTAAAAAAAGTGAAATCTGATCAATTCTAGCATTTTCCAAAGAATGCACAGAGGTATAGCTAGGATTTTAAAACTAGGAGTTCAAGAGTACTACCAGTAAACGTTGCAGTCCCCTACCAGAAGCAAATTGGGCATACCTGAGATGGCTACATTTCCAGATGAGTAGAAACAGCGGTTGCCATAGAGAATAATTTTCAAACTTCTTTACATCACTGACATGTAGCCCTTGTTTATCCATTAGAGTGAGGGTGAATTGTCATGTCAAGATAAGATCTTATTCCTAGCACTAAGTTCGGCATCATACATAGTGTTCCACGTGAAATGTCAGTTCCAGCAACTTTTAACACTCTGTTGAATTTCATTACAATATTCGCCAATTAGCCGTTTAACCCTTGTTATAATTTGCAAACAGTATTTTGTCTAACTCTCAACATGACTTGATTTTGAGGTCACAAGCACTACTTACATTGCTACACTTGGAAATGAAAACAATAATGAAGGCAAAAGTTATTCATTTCATGTACCCTTCTTATACACAAGTACATCAATGGGTCATTCTACCTCTGAAATCAGTCATTGTAAATATTGGCACATTTTCTCACCATTCTGTAGCTAGTCAAGTCTTTGATCTTGCTGCCTATCTTGTACAACATGTACATCTGTGGGTCTTTCAGCTAAAATGATCAATTGATCAACACATTTTCCCACTCTACAGGTGGTCGAAGCAGGACTAGCATGCCCTTAAATTTGCCATCCAGCAAATTGATGCATACTGAGGACTCCTGTATATGTTATTGTCTGAATCTTAGATATAAAAAATGCGTCCAAATATGTGTGATTATGCTTTTCTGAGACCTTTGAAAGTGGTCGGTGATTAAAACAAGTTTATTTTGCTGAGAAAGTTTCATTTTTAACTTTATCTACATTTACGATGGCTACCAACAGCAGTGTAAAATGCAAATTAAATTTACAGTCTCTGGAAACTAAATATCTGGCTGTTAAGGAAGATGAGGGCTGAACATCTCTCAAAGAGATCTGTGAAATTTTTTTGCTTAAAAATAACACCCGTTCAGGAAGGATGAAAGCTGCTGAGTCTATAAAGAATGACTACATTGAAGGTCACTGTGCTCCCCAAAAGAAGAAGCAAAAGACTGCTACATTTGAAGACGTAGAGGAAGCCACAAAATGGTTCAATGAAGCATTTGCTAAAAAAACTTAGTGTGGAGAACTTAGCTGCAACAAGTGGTTGATTCAGTCGTCATAGCATCTGATATAACAGTATTTGTGGAGAATACATGTACTGTTGACAGCGTTTCATTTCCCTGTGAATAGCACCATCCCCTTGGTAACCTCAATACGATGGGAAGAGACTGACCAAAATCAAGGCCAATTTAAGTACATGTACACGAAGCATGTAAATAACAACTATCCAACCATCTGCTAATACCAACATTGAATATCGTACTGTTTTTCATATCAGGATGTGATCAATGCAATATTTTATGGATTTCATTACACAAAGGTAACCAAAATGTAATTTGTCAATATACAAGTGTATTTCACACTGATTCTGTCTTCATGTATTCAAAATTTCCATTTTTTTCTCAAAGTGTAAATGCTACTCACTGACGACAGGTCACTCTTTGCAAACGAATATTAACTTTTCTCTTTTAAATCAATGATAGTACTTTATAACAGTTTAATAATTGTCGGGCCACCGAAAGTTACCTTTTTAACATGCCTATGTCTTAGGACACGGAAAAAATTATTGTTTCATGTCCCAAGATTTACATCAGTTACAGCAGTCGACAAAAAGACCTAAAAACGGTAAAGTTTAGACATTGGTCCGCGGATAAACCACCACCCCACCCCCTTCTTCCAGGCCTTTATTTTTTCCTAAAATATTCAGCTTTTACGCGAGTATATACTGTGATAATGAAATAATCGGTCTCGTAATCGGTATCGGCAATTTTAATATGTTTATCATATATATATATATATATATATATATATATATATATATATATATATATATATATATATATAGGATAAACATGTCAATAGTTTCAATTTTACAACCCTGGGCTCTAGTCTACCATGTTTACACTGAGCACAAAAGCCGGTTCCCACAAGTGAGACAAAGAACTCTAGAGTAAGCTGAAATGTAAAGCTGAAGATAAATTAAGCACTTACTCTGCCCCTTCATATTTCTTTAGCCTTCAGACAGGACCTCAATATATGTACACTTCTTTGAAACTACTGAGATAATTAAATGTATTTGCAAAGTATAAAATGCAAGTATTTGCTAGTAAAATATGTTTCTTTGCAAATACTCACCCAGTCATAATACTTTTGAACTGCACTACTACCTTGCAAATCCAAACCATTCCAGTTAACATTTTTAACTAAAAAGGGTTAAACTGCATGGAAGCTGGGAGGGTGTATGTGCATTATGAGTGGGTAAATATTCATAAAGAAATATTTTTGTTGAAAAAATGAGTTTCTTCTTTAAATATGTTACCCATTCATAATACATGTACCTTATAATAATAAGTAAGAGGTGAAATGAGGTATTTCAACTTACCCTAGAGACAAGATCTCTAGTCCCCTAAGTTATGTGAGATAGCTTATAGGTAACCTGAATGGAGAAGAGAAATTTTCTTTAATGCAATTCCACCAGAAGTCATGCAGCATTGTCTTATGAAGCTGTTAAACAACTTCAGCTACAGGCATCACCAGACTGAGTTAAGGATGAAACACCTCTAAGATAGGTAAAAACTGAACAAGTGGCCTCAGATCTCCATCCCATGGCATGAATAATATGTTAGAGAACAGTTCCAGTCAAAGGTGATGCTTGTAGCAACTGCTCTAACCTCATGGGCTAATGTACACTGTACGCAATGTGACAAGCGTTATATTTTGTTTTCATATACAACTCACCTAATGGTGCTGCAGAATGTCAACCAGGTAAATTGATATTGCTGTTTTGGCAATGCTCTTGATATTAGCCATTACATGGTTTATCGAGTTAAGCCCCATGGACCGATATAGAGTCCAAATGGAAGTGCTCAGAATTCATAAACATTGGCATTGTAGGTGTAATGCAGGTACAACCTGGAAGCTTTGTGAATAGATACATGAAGATATGCATCTTTTAAGTCCATGCCGATATAGATGTCTCTCTCCAGAATGGCATTTAAAATGTGTCATGATGTTCCATTGAGAACCAAGGAGTGTGAATAAATTGATCGAGGGCTCTTACGTCAATGACAGGGTGCAGAATGGCATTTGCTCTGTTAAAGAACTAAACCATTCTGAAGACCAACCCCATACATATCCCATGAAAGAGTAAGAGATGATACACTCTGCTCTGCCTGTTGGAAAATAACCATCAATACCAAGTCCAACACATAGCCCATAAATACCACATTGCGGACCAATTGGTAGGTGCCATTGACAGGTGTTCCATCCATATCAACTATGTGTGGTATTGTCATCCTCAAAGCTGTTATGTCCTGGTCAACTAATCTTTCCAAATGAAAAATTGGTGAATGGCAAGAAAAGAACCACCAATGAAAAGTTAATGGAAGGCAATTTTGTGAGAACAACAGATGGATGAAGCTGGAGTCTTGTAAGTTATGATATAAATAGTTCAAAATATCTCTGATTCTGCCAGACTGTGGCTGATGCCTCCGTAGTTGCCTGAGATGGAGCTTGTAAAGAATGTAGAGGTCGGCCACTGTCAAAAACATGTGGAGCACCCTGAAGTAGAAACAATGATTCCCAATCGTTCAGTGATTAATGAGTCCCTTCTAATGACCAAAGACAACACTAACCTCTTAATGCTGAGTGCCAAGTGAGGCAGCTGTTAGGTCAATTTTTGTGAGTCTTTGGTATAACTATGCCAAGGATCAAACCCACAACCTCCTGCATTTGAGGCTGAAGCTCGAACCACTAGGCCACTGGAACAGTTACTTTGCATTTTATATTGTCAACAATGTTTTCCTTCTTTATTCATGGGGCAACGAGTGGCCGAGTGGTCTAAAGCGCTTTCCGTTACGGATCACTGCCATCTCACCTCTGTCTGTGTGGGTTCGAGTCTAAGATTTGGCTAATGTATTAATGTGAGAAAGCTTGCCAGTAGCTTCTCGTGGGTTGGTGGTTCTTTCCGGGGTTTTTACTGGGTTCTGCCTCCACCAATAATACTAACCGCCATGTATAGCCTATATTGTGCTAAAAAATGGCGTTAAACCCTACAACAACAACAACTTTAGTTCATTTCATGGTACAAGATGGCAGCAGAAGGACAAGGTCACATTCAGAACTATATCGTTCTTTGTTGTTGTAACATATGTGGTACCCTAGACCAGAGTCAAATCACCAAACCGATCATACCGATGTGTATTCCTACAATGTCTTCTGCGGCTGTTTCACGACATCACAAACATAGACAGTTATGTTTTGACAGTAATACCGGATCCAAATAAAAACAATATGAAAATGAAATATACAATTTTTACTGAAAATTTGTATGAGAAAGAGGAGAAATCGTAATGGTGAGAGCTATACCTGTAAAATGTTAGGCTTATGCCAATATTGTAAGGGCAGGCACCTCTGCATTTGATTTGGGAGGGCTGGATTACTGAAGTAGTAGTAGTTCTCCTAAGATAGTATAACTGAGTAACATATCTAATGAAGAAATGTAAATCCACTTTCTCACTCGTGATTGGATTGTCCTAAAACAACGTTTAATGGATTTTACATGTTTATCATGAAACAGCTGCTATTTCATGTCAAATTTACATAATGTATATTGTTCAAAATGTCACCAAAATTATTTTCTTGGCGGTCGTAATGAAATATATTATATAAAGAACTATAAATTTGCACAAGATCTACACAAAAGTATTGTAGAAATATAGCACCTGAAATTTTACTCACCTGTTTCTGAAGTTTCTGGTTTGCGCTTCTGTGCCTTCTTAGCTTTCTGTAAAAGGTTATTCCAAACTCATGAATTTAAAATAGAATATATCTGAAACAAGCATGTCACCATAGAATAAGAATTCCATGCAGCAAAATAACAAAATAAGATTACCAGTGCCAGCTAAGTATCTGTAATCTGGCACACACTGACATTTTATTGATAAACATAACACTTCTGACTAACTGATCACTAGGCCTTAAAAATAATGTGTTTTCATTTTCATGCTGCCATAAAACTGGATTAGTCATTCAGAATAATAAGCTTTTAAAACTGCCCTCTTCTTCTTCCATTTATTAAAGTAAACCATAATTGCAGGACCAAATTTTATTCATAAAGGAAACACAGCATTAATACTATTCAACAACAGAATGTTATACAAAAATTAAATATGCACTCTTTATTTAAACAACATGCATTATATCTGAGATAACTTGCCGCAAATTGGAGGCTTACAACAATCAACAAAACAACATGTAAATGGAGTCATTACTGAATCATGCATTCTTGTTTATGTCCAGCAGGTTCCTAAATGTGCTGGAAGAAAAGTGTCTTTGTGGCCATGATGTCTAAAACTGTTACCTATGAATTTCAGAGTATTCACAACATTCAGAAAATCCCAGAATTGATTTTCTTTACCTTCTGGTTAATTCTTCTATTAATGGTCAAAATAATTTCTAGCCTGGGCATTCAAAATGTAAAATCAGTCAGGAAACAATCTTTTTTTCTTTCAGACCTGATTAAAATTTACCAGCGAGATAATCCGTATTACGTTTTCTTCTTTAACTTGTCCATTACATTGACCATGAAATCAAATTTTACGGTCAACCCTATATCACAGCCTTTTTGCTAATGTGTTTCAGGCAGGTATGAAGAAATATTCAATTATTAATTGTCATACTGTCAGATATATTCAGGGATAGAATGCAACTAGGTCATCTTTCAGCTTTATTACAAGAAAGTGGTAAGGTATATAAAAAGAAGATACTTGAAACAGGATGAAAAATTAAGCCAAACAAAATTACAGATAATGCAGTATGGTTTCAATAGGATGTGTCATACAAATTTGGGATTTGGGTAATCACTCAAATGTATGAAGAAAGACCTGATAGGTTTTCCTAGTAAGTTTAAGCTTTGACAAATATAGCATTTAATTAAAAAGCAGCTGCAGTGAAGAATGTGTTGGTACCAAATACATACATGCCAACCCCTGACAAGAAAAAAGTGTAATCGAAGTGGACAAAAGAGTAATCAAAGAGCGTATGTACAAAATGATTTATTTATATATTGCCATAGTTACATAGAAGCTGTCTTTTCTAGAATACAGTCTGTGGGATTAATGGGATTTTAATAAAAATGACAAAACAAATTATTAATTTTTTGGGGAGGGGGATATACAGAAAATGCGTAATTTGAATACATTTACACATAATGCGTAATTTAGTGGAAAAAGAGCTTAATGATTATGCCAAAAGCATAATGGTTGGCATGTATGCAAATATTACCTGATGAACAAGGTGTTTTATGTAACGAGAGGAATTTTAGTGTATCCAAGAGAGAAGTTCTTAAATTGATTGACAGAAAAGGCTGATCATATTCTGATTGAAATATTTGATTTAGACAATTAGTCTATTGCAAAGTTTTTCCTTATTGACCAAAAATTTATTACAGCACTTCACCCATCCACCCCACCTTTATAACTAAGGGGAGGGATCATAAGGTTTGTGCAGAACACTACTTCTGAACTGCAATAAGTGTTATGATATATATTTTATGACTTTCAGAAATAAAATTGGATACAAAGCCTGGACATTGCTGATGATATTAAAGCCAACATTATCCTATATTCATGTCTTATCGACTAATGCTGCTGAGACAACAACAAAAAATGAAAAGAATTGCAAACATTAATGAAGTATATTTCAAATACAATGCATACATGCCAACCCCTGATGGGGAAAAAAGAGTAACCCAAGTGCTCAAAAAGCAGAATCCAGGCAGAAAAAGCATAATCCACATATAACTTGCTAAAATTTTAATGAACAATTATTTCTTTGTCCCTCTCGTGTTTTAACATCCTTTACTGCTTCAAGTTTTCATATTGCACTTTTAGCTTAACACACACATTGACTTGAATCCATCTGAAGACTTTTAGCGCCAAATATAAAAATTCTTTCCACACTGCCTCTAATAGACATCATATGAACCTGCCCTTGTGTCTTGATATTTGGAGGATTCTGTTATTTCTGTTATTTTTTTTGTTTCGTTTATTTTTTGCCTTTTTCTAATCCATCTATGAAATTATTTGAAATGAGATATTTTGCTCTCACTTATGCAAAATTAAAATAAATTATACTTTTAGAGCCAAATATCTTTTTATTGGTTCTCCACCAAATATGAATTAGAACAAAGAATCTGTGCATAAAGATTGAAATTAGAAAACCAGTCTGTTCTCTCCACACTAAGCCATACATCTGCTAAAAATAGAATACAAGGTCGAAAGTTGCTATAAATAAAACATGATATGGTTAGGAAAGTGCATGCAAGTCCACGGACAAGCATACTCTTATATTGTAGTTATATAGAAGCCATCTTCTCTAAAATACAGTCTATGGGACTAATTGAATGTTAATAAAAACGAGAAAACAAATAATTGACAAAAAAGCATAATCCATATACGGTAACGCGTAAGGAATAATTTAGTTTAAAAAAAGCGTAAAAGTTGGCATGTATGACAGTGCCAACTCCTTAAAAAGATACCTTATCTAGCTTGGCCTGACTACGTTTCTCCTTCATCCTTGTTCTGAGCTCTTCCACCTCCTCTTCCATTCCATTTATTGTTATGATATCATCCATGCTGAACTTCTTGCCACACTGCCAGAGAAATGATCATGGAGTTAAACTGTGAACTTAGTGTTAAGCTGAACCAAATATAAGGATTCCATGACAAAGGAACTCCAAGAAATGCTTTGTCAAGCTTGCATACAACTCTAAAAAGAATGTATCTATATATAACTTTCAAACACCTGAATACAAAGTCTTAACAGGTTGATGCTAACATTGGCAACTCTGTAAAAACAGTACCTCAGTCTTTGTGATACATGTATAGGCATAATGATACATGTATAGGCATAATGATACATGTATAGGCATAATGATACATCTATAGGCAAGACATTAAACCAGCTTCACTAAAAATCAATGATTCTAAAAAATATATACCTTGAAATGCATTATTTGACTAAAATCTCTTAATACAACCAGAATGTTTGTGACAATATCTGACTTCATCATGTTTAAAATATAACCTTAAAATAATTTTATTAACTTTAATTAATTTAAATCTGCATGATCAAATGTTTGCAAGAAATGGAAGTACAACTACAAAAAAAAACTGGAATGTAACATGTGGCCATAGTATCAGGACTTCCTATCACAAAACTCATCTTAGGCATCAACAAATGACCCTCAATAATCAATTAACTTTCATGTAAAAAATATATAGAAACTTGCACTAGAGAGTTTGTATAATTATATTATTCTTTGCGTTCCAAACTTTCATTACTTAAATTCATATCCTGATGTTTTAATATCTGTTTTCTATGGGAATCATGATATCAATGTATGGTGTTCTTTTTCATAGGATTAACATATCCCAGACATGATTTTGGTCTTCCATAAAAAAAGCTGAAAACTTTACAAGGTGGTTTTGGTAGGCCTCCCCTAACAAGGTCTCGAGGGTCAGTGCCCATGATCCTGGGATCCAGGAAGGTGAATGCCCCTGACCAAAAACACATTTTACACTCATAAAAGATTGCTCCTGGTGCAACTTATGATCATAAAACAAACAAAAATAATTGTTTGAAAAAACTAATAAACTTACCGAAAATATTCAACTTAAACTTCAATAATTTCACAATATTTATTGTCACATGAATTTGTTCTCCAATACTACTGATACTTAAGTTATTTCAAGTCCATGTCAATGTTTACATTGTAATTAAGTCACAATAATTTGTCAATTTTTGCAGCAAATATATTATACTTTTCTCTTTTCATAAAAAAAATCTGTAAAAGAAAAAAACACCCATGTACATCAAATATAAACAAATACTCCCATACATTCACTTGTCTTTTCCTCCATGGACACATAATGTTGATATGCCAGTCAAGTTCTTTTTGAGGCTTTGGCAAAGATTTCTTTCACATTCCTTTTTGTCACCACTGACTTTATTAGATTAATGTGCAATCGTTTCTTTTCCTTTCAAGCTGGTGCTTGTATTGGTGACATGCAATGTGCATATTCTGACAGAGGGCTACATCTGTTCTCTCATGCAAGAAATCTTTCTTCTTATAGTAATTAACTGCACTTTTTTCAGATGCCTTCTGAGCTTCAATTTTTCCACACACAGCTTTTATCTAAGATGCTATTACAAACTCTTCCAACCGTGATTACCGTAACTCAGATCTTTATTGCAAAAGTCACAAAATGCCAGTCCTCTATTGTTCAATTTCTTATAAACTGACCAACTAAAATTTCCATCAACTTTTCACTCAAGCCATTCCCATTTCAATATGTTTTTTAAACCTTTATCTAAACTTTCGTGTCATAGTCTCTCTCAACAACTCGGGATGCCATGTTTTGCAAGTATGCTTCTTCTTTCCATTACAATCAGTTTCCATTACACGAAGATTTATTGGATGAATTTTAACCTTTGACCAATCAGAATACTCTTTACAAGAGTCACATGCTAACTAATATATGGAACAAATAAAAATGTGCAAGGGTCAATACGAAGCAGATCTGAGATGATATATATATAAAAAAAACGGACTATTTCACGAAAAATCTGATTCAAGTCAGGAGAAAAGTGGAACTCCGCTTCAAAAGGTTGAAAAATCACGTCTGCAGAGGATAAGATTTTGTGATGACTAATTTCTAGATTTTGAACACCGGATCATGATGTACATAGATCTGACCCAACTAAGATCTTCTGTAAAAATAAATCAGAGCCCCAAGTGGTTTAGTGGTCAAAAGTGCTCTAGATTATAGATTACTGTCATCTCACCTGTCTGCATGGTTCTTTCCAGGGTTTCCCCCCCACCCCATTCACTATGTAATGCCTATCTTGTGCTGAAAAATGGCATTAAACCCCAAAACAACAACAACAAAGATCAATGAACAGTTTATAAGTTACTGGCTTAAGAAATATAAACATATGGATGAGAGATGGATGGATTTGTGGAGTCAAAAATGTACTAAAATTAATGCAGATCGTATATCATTCAATGAAGAATTTTAAATACATTTGTATTTTATCTTGACCCTAACAAGTACAATGTGTGCAGATAAGTTGTCAAATGATTTTCTTTGGTTACTGACCTTATGACAAACTCCAGTTTTTACTTCTCTGAGAGCTCTTTCTGAAAGAACACAGCCACATGACCACAGGAAGCAAAATCTGAAATTTGAAACAAGGATGAATGTTCATTCAAATTTTATCCAATACCTTGCATAGACTACTCACCAAAAATTATGGTGTCAATAAAGGATGACATTTCACTACAAACAAAAAACGTTATTTTATATAAAAAAAAAGCACAGAACATGTGTTCCAATACAATTCTGTAAATTAAACATTTATAAGTAGCAAAGACAGTTTTCAGCTTTGATATCCTCCGAACAGAAATTAGAAGTCTTGTTTCAGAAAGTGACTGTCAGCAATATTATGATTAATTAGATTAAAATCCTTATTAAAGTTAATATACAATATACATTTTTTTTACTCAAACTGTCTTTCAAAAAATAGGATTTTGAAATTAGAGACTATTCCAAAGTTAAATACTTGTGAAGTAATGGTTTGCGATAAAACTTCCGCAATACTTCCCTAAATACCAATCTTCCAGACAAATAAATAACTAAATAGTACTCACCTCTTTCAAAATGAATCAGAAATCAAGTAGTGGACAAGCTTGTCATTGTTAAATGTATGTTTGCATATTAAAGTTTTTTTTATATTAAAAAGTAAAACTGCTTTGACTGATAAATTTATGGATACACCAACAGTTTCTATAGCAACTATGATTTTGGTGTGGAGTTCACCACTTTCCAAATACATGAGAGTTGGATACAATACCAAGATGGTCTGGTTAGAGAATCAAACAAATTCCACTTTGGTTCCTTATGAAAACATACAAGGAAATGCCAAGACAAGTGACATCCGAAACGAATATATTTGATTGCATATCCAGCTTACTTGTATTTCCCATTCATCTCCAGTCCAACTACTGGGCAAATGTATTTGGAATCATTTGTGTCAATGTACGCATCTCCTTTCTCTGACTTTGGATGATTGTAGTTTGTATTTTCTGTCAGATTCAGCTCTTTCAAATCCTGAAAATACCATACAAGAAATTTAGGTATATAAGCAAATCCAATGCTGAAAACCTTGCTATGAGACCACCTGTTTTGTGAAAACATTTTTAATATTGATACAGAAAAGACTTGTTATATAGTGTAATTGTGTGATTGGGATTTTTAACATAGCTTTAACAATTTTTCGTTCATATCGCTATGATGTCTGCAGTGAGGCAGTTTTATAGTGATGTCTAGCACTGGGGCATCATGTCGCAGACATGTAGCATGATGTCCCACCCACTCACATTATCCTTACACCAGACCAACCAGTCCTAACACTAACCTATTAATGCTGAACGCCAAGTGAGGTAGCCGTTAGTACCATTTTTGTAAGTCTTTAGTATGACTCGGCCAGGGCTCAAATCCACGACCTTCCGTTTCTGAGGCGGACACTCTAAGCAGTAGGCCACCGGAACTGTAGTGTTATGTAGTGTGATGACCTCTTGCTAACATACCACCTATCTCAAAAAGATATTTTTTGACGACAGAAGAGGTTGCCTCTAAAATTTTACTGTACATCATGTACATTTGAGTTGCTGTGATTTACTCTCTACTACCAGTTAAAATCCAATCGAAACCCTTCTCAAATAGTACATAAAATTAAACCCTTTAATTCATTCTGTAAATCTTTTGTATAAGTTGATAAAAAATGGGGACTTTCTAATGGAGCTGTACTGATTAATCGCCAGTACTCATAATTGGGCCGATTATTAGAACAATCGGTATTGGCAGAAATAATCAGTGCCAATGTAAAAGTCTTTTAAAAAATAACAAATTTCCAAAATATAAATTCAATCATAACAGTCATAGCTTTGAATTTTAAATCAGAATTAAATACAGTCCTACCCGTTTATATTGACATTACTTATATCAACAAGCCATATATGTCGACAAAAAAAAAAAACATAGTCCCAGTCTAGTGGTCTACTATTACTACCAAATTTACGTACATGTCAACAGAAGCCCTTGGTCCCAGCTTGAACAAATCCTTTATTTTCTAATCATTTATGCAGACAAGCTGCCAGTTCCAACCCATACTTTGTTAAACAATTAGTTGATCTTGCCGCCAGTACAAGTATATCAATGGGTCATTCTACCTCTGAAATCAGTCATATCGCACATTTTCTTACCACTCTGCAGCTTATCAAGTCTTTGATCTTGCCGCCTATCTTGTGGGTCATGTTCTTCAGATGTACTCTTATAAAGACAACATGTACATCTGTGGGTCTTTCAGACACTGAATTTTCTGACTGTAAACAGCTAAAATAATCAATTGATCAACACATTTTTCCACTCAACAGCTGGTTGAAGCAGGACTAGCTAACCCTTAAATTTGCCGCCCAACAAACTGATGCATACTGAGAACTCCTGTATACATTATTGTCTGAATCCCAGACATAAAAAAGCGTCCAAATACGCGTGATTACGCTTTTCCGAGACCTCTGAAAGTGATCGGTGATTAAAACAAGTTTATTTTCCTGTGAAAGTTTCGTTTTTAACTTTATTTACATTCACAATGGCTACCAACAGCAGTGTAAAATGCAAATTAAATTTACAGTCTCTGGAAACTAAATATCTGGCTGTTAAGGAAATTGAGGGCTGAACATCTCGCGTAGTGGTCTGTGAAATTTTTTCACTTAAAAATAACACCCGTTCAGGAAGGATGAAAGCTGCTGAGTCTATAAAGAAAGACTATGTTGAAGGTAACTGTGCTCCCCAAAGGATGAAGACTGCTACATTTGAAGACATGGAGGAAGCCACAAAATGGTTCAATGAAACATTTGCAAATAAACTTAGTGTGGAGACTTCGCTGCAACAAGTGGTTGGTTCAGTCGCTTTAATGTTCATATATATCATCCGATACAAAAGTATTTGTGGCAAATACGTGAACTGTTGACAGCTTTTCATTTCCATGTGAATAGCATCATCCCCTTGTTAGCCTCAATAAGATGGGAAGAGACTGACTAAAATCAAGGCCAATTTAAGTACATGTACATGAAGCATGTAAATAACAGCTATCCAACTATGTGCTAATGCAGACATTAAATATCGTACTTTTTTTTGTATCAGGATGTGATCGGAGCAATATTTTATTGTGGATTTTATTACACAAAGGTAACCAGAATGTAATTTGTTTAATGTACAAGTGTATTTCAAACTGATTCTCTCTTCATGTACTCAAAATTTCCATTTGTTCTCAAAGTGTAAATACTACTCACTGACGACGGGTCACTCTTTGCAGACGAATATTAACTTTTCTCTTTGAAATTGATGATAGTACTTTATAACAGTTTAATAACTGTTGGGTCTACCGAAAGTTATTTTTTTAACTTGCCTGTCTTAGGACACGGAAAAAATTATTGTTTCATGTCCCAAGATTTACATCCATTACAGTAGTTAACAAAAAGACCTAAAAACGGTAAAGTTTAGACATTGATCCGCGGATAAGCCAACTGCCCCCCCCCCTTCCAGGCCTTTATTTTTTCCTAAATTATTCAGCTTATATGCGAGTGTATATACTGTGATAATGAAATAATCGGTCTCATAATCGGTATCGGCAATTTTAATAATCGGCTCTATGCAGTATTGGCATAATTGGAAAAAGTGACATCGGTACAGCTCTACTTTCTAAAACAAGAACCCCATGGGACTTGGATCTTTCAGTTTCTAACAAAAATAAAATTAGGCCAAGAAATCAAAATTAAAAGTTGTTTGGGTTTTGTTTTTTTAGCAGTGGGTTAAGGTGAATCACCATAGTTTATATAAATGTGAAGTCTTCAATGCCATGTTGCATTCTGTGAAATTTGATTAAGTTCTATTCAGCAGTTTGGAAGTTGAATTTTAAAACAGGATTTGTTTACAGCTCAAGACAATAACATATGCTCACTAGAAATTTTGGTTTGTTTGTTTTAGGGTTTAATGCCATTTTTCAGCACACAATAGGCTATACATGGCAGCAGGTATTATTGGTGGAGGAAGGGCCCGAGGAAATCCCCTGGAAAGAACCACCTACCCCCGAGAAGCTACTGGCAAGCTTTCTCACATAACTACATTAGCCGAATCTTAGACTCGAACCGACACAGACGGAGGTGAGAAGGCAGTGTTCTGTAACGGAAAGCGCTTTAGACCACTCGGCCACTCGGGGCCCCTAGAAACTTTGGTCAGATGAGCTTTACAAAAATGACCATTATGATAGACTAGGTGAACTGAGAAGCATCCTACTGCACCACATACGCAGTTAAACGATAAAAAATAAATACTCTCAGCCAAGCTTCCAAACATCCTAATCTTTTATACTCTTGAGCAAATAGATTTTAAAATTAGCCAATGTGGCTGACATATTGAATGAAATATCAAATCATTTTCTTTCAGGACAGACTAGATTATTTATTTAAATAAAATGTTTAGATTGTGTGATAATGGCATCATACAGTTATAGCTATTTCCACATACCTTTAATCCCCTGAGATGCTCAAAGCTTGAGGCACATTCAAACTTGCTCCTGTCCAACAAAAACTCTAGAGTGGATTCCTTGTTGTAAAGCCTTTAAAAATGAAAAACGTGTGTTCATTTCAATTTTTTTTAAAGATTTTAAAAATAATTACTAGCAGTAAACAAGCCATAACACATTTAAAATGATGCAGTATTATTTCATCCTATATTTTCCAATCAATTTAAAACTTTGTGTTTGTGCAATAATGAATTTTTAAATAACGTTTCTCTAATTTAGTTTTTTAAGCCTCAAACATTTCTTTATGCAATGACCAAATCTTGAAAATCGCAATTTTATTTCACTAAAAATGAAGTTTACAACTGAAACTAAATTTAAAATTTATTGGAAGTATCAATTAAATCAAATTGAATTTACAATTCAATTAAGAAAGGTATAAAGCAGAGCGTGTTTCTGATATTTTTGGAATGATGCAAAACAATAACTATGCAAGGAATGTGGGGGTGATTTTAATGTACATTCCAGCCAATTTAAACACTTAAGTGACTTTATCTACTGCAAGTAAAGAACGTGTACCAACTGCCACATAAACCAAATAGTTCATTCTTGCCTACACCGTAAGTTTATGGATATAATAATTCTTATAATATTAACCTGCCCAATTCACATGCCATCATGGGTGGTCGTAATGGCTCCTGGCTAATAGCACAATGTTTCCATTTTGCCACAAGATCTGCAGTTTTGTCTTTCTGCAAAGTATAAAAGAAGGGAATATGTAGATGTGGAAGAAGATTTCTTATGTAGTTATACACACACGTATACTTGTAAATATGTATCCAATAAAACTATAATAGACATATATAAACATATGTCAACATGCATACAGATAACAAAATAAATTAATTATATAGTATACAAGAAATGCTGTGAATTATTTTTTTTTCATTCACCAAGTCACTTTTAATGTTTCCTTAACACGTTCCATACAATGAAATATACATTAACTTCATCCAAGATACAACTTACTGCCAAGCCGCTATGTAGTACTTCAGCATCAAATATACATTAACTCTATCCAAGATACAACTTACCGCCAAGCCGCTATGTAGTACTTCAGCATCAAATATACATTAACTCTATCCAAGATACAACTTACTGACAAGCCGCTATGTAGTACTTCAGCATCAAATATACATTAACTCTATCCAAGATACAACTTACTGCCAAGCCGCTATGTAGTACTTCAGCATCAAATATACATTAACTCTATCAAAGATACAACTTACTGACAAGCCGCTATGTAGTACTTCAGCATCAAATATACATTAACTCTATCCAAGATACAACTTACTGCCAAGCCGCTATGTAGTACTTCAGCATCAAATATACATGTACATGTTACCTATTTTCTCAAGAACTGAAGAGCAAGATAGACACAGTTTACCTGAGAGACATTTGTATGCAGACTCTAATAAGTACATGTAACTTTATTCTTCTGTCAACAGCTCAAACAATTATACTTATGACTGCTGATTCAGTCATTTGACAAGTCTAATACCTAATTTAAAAGTAATGAAAAAAATAATCACTTACATATTTTTGGTAGAAGTTAAATTTGTATGCTTACTTTCAGTTTATGAAGATATAATGAACTTAAGTCTATCAGCAGGGATGTACATTTGTATATTGTAACTAGACAATTATTTGATGTATGCTCTGCTATAGCCAGGAGTGAAAAGATATTCAATAAATTTTAAACCCGATATTTTTTTTCTCTGTTACACATGTTCATTTTTATGTATCTATAATATGCCCCAGATAAATACGAGCAATATTACTATAAAACCGACACCTGTCATTGAAACGGTGTATGGTGTTGGGGTTTCCCTCATCTGTTTGTTTAGTGTGTCGGAGATGGGTACCACAAAACTCACTAAGGCTGCAATAAAATCTTCAATAGAGTTTAACTAGATCCAGTGTATGTCTACTAGCCTTAGTGGACATATACCACCATCTTTAGTGGACAATTAATCCCTTGTCCCCTGTGTCCACTTTATTGTGTGGGCAATCTGAAATCTTTGATGCATGCACTGTACCGTGTAAAATATCCGTACCAATTTTAAATGAGAAGCAGGGGTCAAATTTACAAAGGTGTGCTGGCAATACAAAGTTACAAAATGACAGACATAAGATGATCAGTCTAATTAAACAGACTTTAAAATGTTGTAGTGAAACTAATATATATTCATAACAAGTACTGATCTATGTGACATCATTATAGAATATTCAATTTAATGTTGTCTTGAAACTAACATATATTCATAACAATGTACTGATCTATGTGACATCATTATAGAAGATTCAATTTAATGTTGTCTTGAAACTAGCATATATTTATAAAAAGTACTGGTCTATGTGACATCATTATAGAAGATTCAATTTAATGCTGTCCTGAAACTAACATACATTCATAACAAGTACTGATGTACACGTATATGACAGCATTATAGAAGATTCAATTTAATAGGGACCTTTATTATGCATCTTATTTATGATGCTAAATTAACAGAATTATTACTTATACAACTCTTTAGGTCTTTATAAAGTAATTTATCTTCATTTATATAAAATAAATGTAATGTTTATCAACAAAGTGCTAATTCTAAGTAGATCTCAATCATGGTAAATTTGTAAATGTTATACAATAAAATTTTTGGTTTAGGTGTTCTGTTCCGGATATTGTTACAATACATTTTTTCATAAATTCTACTAAATTTATATATTTCTGGATAAATGCAATCATGTGACTCCCAGGCTTGAGGTCTGTGACTTCTAAATTTCAAACCAGGCAAGTTTAGAACCTGCATAAGTGAAACATTAATGGAAAAATCATGATTAGAAATTCAGTTAAATATAACTACATGTATTGTGGAGCTAATTTATATTTAGGAACTTATTCTAGTCATTCTATTTAGTATTTTTCTTTTAACCAAAAAATATTGCTCTGTTGCTTAATAGATAACACAAAGTGCAATATTTTGTTTGCAATGTTTTGATAAGACAACCTTTCTTTTTCTCCATCATCCTTTTTCATCTTTTTTAACCATGTCCTTTATCTCTTTCTTGTTTTTATTTTTATTGCAGAATTCATGGTACTAAATATTTGAATACTGTATTCCCAGGCTCTCACCCTAAGTGCCAATATTTAGTGCCAATATTTGTTTTCAACTCTAGGAAAATGTAAGTTAATAAGCCCTTGTTTTTCACAGAAAATGTTAGGAACATGCTATTTCATATTTTGTCTATTCAAACCCTGCAGACATATGTAGCCAACTGTGATTGGAAGATGGAGGGAAACAAGATTTGCATCGATCAGACCTCTCAATGCCACTTTTACACTTTTAAAATGAAATGATCCAATGCAGTAGTTCATGACTGGAGATGTAAGTACACTATAAAACATTATGATAACATTTGTTACAAAAACATCCGAGGTAACCAGATTCTTCTACTTAATACTCACTCACTCTAGAATAGTGTCATCCTTTATGTTGCCACTTACACTCACTCTAGAATAGTGTCATCCTTTATGTTGCCACTTACATAACGTTATGGTAATATGTATCATATGCATAGTGGTCCATTGCTTTTTTCTTTCTCTGGTTTCTCATGACTTGCTGCATCAAATGTATATACGTATTTTGACAATTAATGTGATTGTCAAAAATAAAATCAACAAATGTAAAGAAGTAATTTCTCTTGACACAACCTTAAATGTAAACAAGATTCCATTTAAGGGGCTGGCACTCAAATGTTAGAAAAGAATTTCCAGAAATTTAAGATAAGAACTTTTAATTGCTGATCTCCATGTTAACTCCTGTGGTGGACATAACTGGATGTTTGATTGACTCATTTTTTCAAATACGACCAACCAGACACTTTCAGACAATTTCACTTTTTCTGGTGAAAGTCCCATGGCAATATTAATTATATTATGTTCAGGACGACTAATGATAAATATATTTTCAAGACAGCCACTGTACCATAATGGATTTAAGATTGGGTCTATATTCTTTTAGATGGAATTTGATGTCAAATGGTGTTTCAGTGAAAACAGCATATTTATCAGAGGTCTCAAAAATGCTTAATTATGTGTATTTGGATGCAATTTGTTTTATCAGAGATGCATAAAACCACCAATGCAGGAGTTCTCCATATACATGCTAATAGCAGGATGGCAAATTCAATGGCTTGCCAGTCCTTCTTCAACAATATACTAAGTTAGAGAATGGGTTGATTATTTGATCATTTTAGCTGTGCTGATATTTACAATGACAGAATTCAGTTATGTCTAGGATTTTAAGATCAGTAGTCTGGGACTCCCATGTTGGTAAAATTAGGACTCGGGAGTCTCCCCAGAAAATGTAGAACTTTGCAATTTCATAAAGTTTACATAACTGATGTATCGTTGTACAGAATTACCAGATGCACCAAATAAAAGCTCACATGGTTGTACAGTGTTATAAAGAATGTGGAAATTAAACTCAATGATCAATCACAACCAACAGTTGTTCTAATCTGCAAAGTTCAACATTTACTGGATGGGGACTGCAACTTTTGCTGGTGGGACTTTTATTTTTACCAAAATGGGAGTCCTAGACTTCTAGTATTGGAACTCAACTATGTTTTGTTTCATTCAAGAAACATATCCCTCACATGAATCTACTTAAACATACTTTGGCATACCTTGAATAAGAGTGTCGCATCACAACAAATTCAAACAGAGCATGAAAATGCATCCATTTGCTAGTGTCATATTTTCAATCCACCAGGATAAATACAGCAATGTAAGTACATTAATTACAAATAAATTAGCGGAAGATTGTCGATATAGGCTGCCAAGTGTGTGAAATATTCCAAAAACTTTTGACTACTCATTCCGATGTCAACCGACATTGGAACACACTATACAAGGCCTTTAATTGGGTTGTAAGACAAAGCACTAAAACAAAAACAAGATGTGCTATGTCTTACATTGTAGGACTAGCTCATAGTCCAATAATGTAAGACGCATCACGTTATTTATGTTTTAGTGCTACGTCACAGGGCGACCAAAATATAAATATTGGCGTTGAGGTCTTACATGTAGGACTGTCAGAGAGAGAGAGAGAGAGAGAGAGAGAGAGAGAGAGAGAGAGAGAGAGAGAGAGAGTATTTGCTTCCAACGAAGCTTATTGAAATACGCAAGATTTCGCCTCTTCATTCATTTCTAACACTAACATATCGATCGCTTTAAAACGGAAACGTCTACCTCTTCAGGTTTCCTTTTCGTTCTAACTAGCTCATCTCTTTTCGGAATAGTTCCTCCGTCGCATCCCATGTCGATTTTTCAACAAATTAAAACGTCTTTACTTTAACTCAACTTTACAATCGCCGAAAACATTTACAACGGAAACGCATCGTACAGAGTTAGCTCAATATTTAGTTTCACTTCAACAACGCTGTTTATATTTATATAGATTATGTTCTTTTTGTTTATAATTTCAGAATCTGAAGAATGAAAAAACATGAAATTAGTGTCATATTTTGCCAAACAAGAAACTAAAGCGTTATTAGCTGAAAACACTTATTTTAGTTTCGCATTTTTTTTTCGGCATAGACGGGTTTTCGGTCGCTTTTAGGAAGTGATTTACGTATTGGACCTTTTGACACGTGTAGAGAGACAGCGTCGCCGGTAACCATAAAGGTAGAATTTTTGGATTTTACTAAATACAAGAATTAGTTTTGTGTGAATTTACTACTCAGTCCATTGGGAATGTCTCAAAAGTATGTTTGACTGAATTGAAGTAATAATCATGAAATTTCAGTTACAAGATCACCAAACTGAGCACTCGTTAGTCACGTCAAAATTTTAAGGTGTGTCTTTTTAAGTTTTTGGTTCATAACGATTAATTTGTTTAGAATTTGTATAGTCATACGCGAATCACTGCTGAGAACAACCAGCAGTGTTGTATTGTTTTAGCACTTGTATCTCACAGATAGCCTCTCCAGCCTCAACGAACAGAGTGATCATTGCAACGCTATCCAGCCTCGATCATGCATTCAAGCGTGTGGAGATTTGTATGTTTACACTTACAGCCCATCGTCTTTCAGCCTACAATGCAATGACTTGATACCTTCCTTAGTAAACTTGAGGAATCCAGAGTACCCAGAATCCAAACTGGTGCAAATGAAGGAAGAGTGCAGAAGGGTGTAGTTGATAGGGGTGAAAATGACCACTCACCAGTCATTGGGTTTATATTCCCAGATCTTTCTTATTTTAAATAACGATCAAACGTTTTGGCTAATAATTGACCTTTCTGCCTTAACAGATTTATTTTGTGATGAATGCATTAGACACTACTACACTGTTCAGGAATGCCACAATGTCTGGCAACATGGAGGTCTCCAATGATCTGAATGATACATACCTTCACATCCCAACCACATAAATAATACCTCTAATTTTGTCTCCACCAGGTGGTATTTTTAAATTTAAGCTCATCCATTTGTCCATGTCACTGCCTGAGAACAGTTACAAGGGTGATGGGGTTAGACTCTACACACTTAAGGTCTTTAGTATTTCAACAACTGGGTGGTACACACCATCCTCAGAGACTCTCTCTGACAGACAGTCCTTCTTTTGGGCCACAGTAACTCATATGTCTCAAATCAAGAAAAGTCATATCCCATTTTATGACATTGTATATGTGTGGATGAATTTTCTTACCACTCTTGTGAGAGTTTGTATTCCCTTTTGACAGGATCAACAGAATCCTCATAAAGACATAGATATTGCCCACATTTTCCCTCTCTTTCCTGGGACTTCCCTCAGACTTGGTTCGTCCAGGAAGATTTTACTTGTGCCCGCTCCAGTTCCTTCTTCTGACACTGCACATGTATCTTTTACCTTGGGTATGCACCATCCTCAGAGACTCTCTCTGACAGCCTGTCCTTCTTTTGGGCCACAGTAACTCATATGTCTCATATCAAGAGAAGTCATATCATCCCATTTTATGACATTGTATATGTGTGGATGAATTTTCTTACCACTCTTGTGAGAGTTTGTGTTCCTTTGGACAGGATCAACAGAATCCTCATAAAGACATAGATATTGCCCACATTTTCCCTTTCTTTCCTGGGACTTCCCTCAGACTTGGTTCCTCCAGGAAGATTTTACTTGTGCCCACTCCAGTTCCTTCTGATGACACTGCACAAGGATCTTTTACCTTGGATCTGATTTTTACCTCATTTGAAGGCTAAATCATGACATCTTTCTGAACTGAATTGCAATAAATACCCCAAAACCCTACCCTTTCTGTACACCAACACACCAGATTTGGTACGGGGTGCTCACCTGGTGCCAGAAGGTACATGAATAGTTCTTTGGGAATCTTGGTCCCAGGATGAAGTGACCCATGAGATAAGCAGCTTGGAAATGTGAGGAGTGTTTCTAGACTATTGGGTGTGTGTCAACCACATAAGGTATCATTGAATGACAGATGTCTCAGACAACATATTAGTAATAGCATACTTCAGGCAGCATGGAGTTACCTTCTTTGTTCATGAAAGTTTGAAACCTCTGAAGAGAGACATCTTCCTTGGAGATAATGCTCCAGATCCACTGTTCCAAGCAAGTGGAATATCATAGCTGAAAGTCTGTCAAGAGGTGGTCATGTGGTCCTCACTGAATGATCTCAACACCAGTCAGTTTTGCAAATTCACACCAGTTGTTGGAAACACCCTTGGTGGACTTACTTTGCTATGATGCTGAACAACAGTCTCCGTATTTATGTCTCTCCAGTCCTAGATCAAAGGGTCTAGACATTGGAAGCTTTAATTCTAAAGTTAGTTTATCTGTTTGCATATGCCTTCATGCCTTACTGAATGATCTTGCCAGTGTTCCACCATGTCAAGATCTCTACTGCTAGGCTAATCATGGTAACCCTAAAGGTTGTTTGTTTAGGACATTCTAACCACTAGGCCACCGGAATTGTTCCCTAAAGGTTGCAATTCAGTGACATGTTTCAACCTACTGGTAGAAGAACCAAGATTACCACTGAAGAGGCACCTGATATTGAAGCTCAGTAGATCTCTTTGCATAAGAATATAGCAGTTGCTAATTCTCTTCACATTCTTATGTAGGGGAGAAATATTTGGTGTGGGCTATTGAGGGCTATTGGGTAGCACTTTCTGCCACTTTCAAGTTCATTAGGTGTCCTACCAATGGCTTCGACCCCAGTCTTTCTCATTTCATGAGGTATTTTGAGCTCAGAGATTGGTATCTCTTTGATTTCTGGATGGAATCTGTTGTGTGTTCCTTAGGGCCTAACCGAGTAGATAATTTTTGCAGAGTACCAAATCTGAGTATTTGGATGTACTATTTGCCGGATACGTGCACGAACAGAGTAAAAGGTGCAACCCTAGAGAGTAACGTTTGTTTCATTATCGTATGCGAGGCTTAAACTTTTCGTGTACCGTATATATAGGCTATAAGATGAATTTTTTTTTTTAAACTAAAATTATTATGTATAAAAAAAACTTTAAAAAAAAAGTTTGATATTTGTTGAATTATTTTACTTGTAACCATTTGTGCGCATGTTATTTGCCGAGGCGAATACTTCCGAATAGTACCGGATATTCGGCTGAAGCAAATGTCCAAGGCGATTTCCGGTTAGGTCTTAGTGTTTCTAGGGCATTTGTAATAATACCACATAAACCTATGAGTGAAGATTCCTGTAAGAAACCTTCCCTTAAGATGGTTACTTTCCACCAAAAGTCAGAGAAACAAACAACTACAACAGCCACTTCTACTACAAAAAGTGGCAACTCGATACCAGACAATAAATAAATTTCGTTTCACAATACACAAACACTTATCATTTTCAATTCATTATCTGCTGTAAAGGGACAGGTGTGAACATAATTGCAACAGAAAATACAGGAATGATAAAATATAGGAGGTTGAGGAGCCTATGTATTGATAATTCTCAAACGTTTTCACTGTCATTAAACAACAAATGTACATTTTAGAAATGGAGGTCTTTTATTGATGGAACCTGCATATTAATTTGCCATGAATGGTCAGAAAAGTGACAGACTAAATCAATTAATGTGCCATATTAAGAAAGAGAATACCATGATGTGCATAATCTTGAATGCTTTGGCCAGTTTAGAATTGTTGTTCTGAAAGGATGCATATTATTCAGGTGTTTAAAGTTTCACATCTCTACAAGATGTGATTAAAATAATTTTTCATCAAGTTCAGTGTAGAGTAGTAATGGAACTGATCTCTATACTATATTAAGAAGTAATTTAATTTGCTCTATACTATATTATGAAGTAATTTAATTTGCTCTATACTATATTAAAAGTAATTTAATTTGCTCTATACTATATTATGAAGTAATTTAATTTGCTCTATACTATATTATGAAGTAATTTAATTTGCTCTATACTATATTATGAAGTAATTTAATTTGCTCTATACTATATTAAAAGTAATTTAATTTGCTCTATACTATATTGAAAGTAATTTAATTTGCTCTATACTATATTATGAAGTAATTTAATTTGCTCTATACTATATTATGAAGTAATTTAATTTGCTCTATACTATATTTAGAAGTAATTTAATTTGCTCTATACTATATTATGAAGTAATTTAATTTGCTCTATACTATATTATGAAGTAATTTAATTTGCTCTATACTATATTAAAAGTAATTTAATTTGCTCTATACTATATTATGAAGTAATTTAATTTGCTCTATACTATATTATGAAGTAATATAATTTGCTCTATACTATATTATGAAGTAATTTAATTTGCTCTATACTATATTAAAAGTAATTTAATTTGCTCTATACTATATTAAAAGTAATTTAATTTGCTCTATACTATATTATGAAGTAATTTAATTTGCTCTATACTATATTAAAAGTAATTTAATTTGCTCTATACTATATTATGAAGTAATTTAATTTGCTCTATACTATATTATGAAGTAATTTAATTTGCTCTATACTATATTATGAAGTAATTTAATTTGCTCTATACTATATTTAGAAGTAATTTAATTTGCTCTATACTATATTATGAAGTAATTTAATTTGCTCTATACTATATTAAAAGTAATTTAATTTGCTCTATACTATATTATGAAGTAATTTAATTTGCTCTATACTATATTATGAAGTAATTTAATTTGCTCTATACTATATTTAGAAGTAATTTAATTTGCTCTATACTATATTATGAAGTAATTTAATTTGCTCTATACTATATTATGAAGTAATTTAATTTGCTCTATACTATATTAAAAGTAATTTAATTTGCTCTATACTATATTATGAAGTAATTTAATTTGCTCTATACTATATTATGAAGTAATTTAATTTGCTCTATACTATATTATGAAGTAATTTGGCAGGCAATTTGATGTTCTTGATTATCTTACTGTCAAAATGTACTTTCACCAACCAGTTCCAAGCCAACAGTGTCTTTAAATAATAAAAAAAATTCTTTCCATTTTGTATCATAATGTTGGTGTTAAGCTTACAAAAGATAATTTTTATTATTTTGTTTGCTTTTTTTAACAGAGTGAAGTAACAACATGACTTCCAATATTTTGGTAACTGGAGGAGCTGGATATGTAGGCAGCCATACTGTGGTGGAACTGGTCAATGCTGGCTACAATGTAGTGGTGCTTGACAACTTGGTTAATGCGAGCATGGGTAAGGTCCGAGTTATATTATATATATATCAGGGTTCGAAACTAACTTTTTTATTAACTAGTCAAGCAGGCTAAGAGGACAAAAGACATATTAGTCCGCAGCAAAATCCAACTAAAACTGAGCTTATTTTTTCATCCTCCATTTTTAAATGCTCTTTGCAGACACTGCAAAACATTTTATTTACTTCAGGGTTAAAGTTAAGCCACTGCCAACCACTTTTCCACTTCTAGAAAAGTTCGGTTCATACTTTCTCTATCATACTGTTTGTCGTGTTCCCTTTTGTCCTCATTCTTTTGGCTGAATTTTCCACACCTTGAACAAATCGCCACAATCTTCTCTAGTTACACACCATTTGTAACGTTTAATATAAAGCGCCTAGGTGATCAAGATTTATTTACAGGAGTTACAACAGGTTCAGCATTCAGTTTTTATTAGTCAGGTGGACTTGTATTGGAACATATTTATTAGTTTTGAGGAAAACTATTAGTTGCGGACTAACAGACACATGTTTGTTTTGAACCCTGTGTGTGTGTGTCTGATAAGTCCAATACGTGACAGGCACATCCATCCACAGAGGCAGCGAGATAATATGTCTGGATTGTGATGGGTGCTGCCAATGGTTAGTGGTTTTTTTCTTTGTCATTGCTTTTCCGCAATGTGGGCTGGTTTATTTTATTAAAACATGGCAATGGACTGTACTTCAACAGGTTTCATGGTCATAATCTTGTGAAGCCAATTGGCAGTGACCGATGCCACTTATGGTGAGTGTCTTTTTCAAGGAGTCTTTATATCTCTTACGAGGTGCCCTTCTATCATGGTGGCTAGTAGACAGCTCAACATACAGTGTGATCTTTGGCAGGTAATGATCCTTCATAATTGACATGTGCCCTGTCCAGCGTAGCTATATCTTCATTAGCATTGCCTCAATGCTGGTGATCCTTGCTTGTTTGAGGACTTCAGTGTTGGTCACGAAGTTACTCCAGTATATGTTGAGGATGGTGTGGGGTCAGCACTGATGGAAGCATTTAAGGAGGCAGAAGTGGCAGCTGTAGGTGACGCATGATTTGGTGTCATATAGGAGGGTGGTCAGTATGACAGCTCGGTAGATGCTGTTCTTTGTACCTCTCTTGACATTGACATTGTACCACACTCAATTAGAGTCTGCCAAAGGTGATGTTTGCCTTGACCAGTCTGTTGTCTATTTCATTTTTAATCTTGGCATAAGAGGATATCACATATCCCAGGTAGGTGAACTGGTGGACTAATTCAGCTCTGTCTGGTCAGTGAAGATGCTTGGTGGCCAATACAGCAGGATGTTATGCACTGTAGACTGCTTCCATATGGGCAGCAAGGGCAGCAGAGTCTGCAAAAAGAAGTTTTCTAATTAGTCTTTCCAAGATCTTGGTGTTGGCCTGCAGTTGCCTTAAGTTGAAGAGGTTGCCATCAGTGCGAAATTGGATATCAATAACATCTTCGTCATCAAGGTCATCTGTTGCTTTTTTATTCTGAAAAAGATTGAGAACAGTGGGGGTGGAGGGGGCTAAAACACAGCTCTGTTTCATGGCGTTTACAATGAGGAAAGTCGTTATTGTTTCTGACCTGATGAAGCTGGTCTTCATGCAGTTGGATGACCAAGGTAAGGAACTTTGGAGGACAGCCAAGATTTTCTTGGATTTTCTGCTGTTCACTTCTGATTACAGTGTCAAAAACCTTTATCAGGTCCACAAATTGAATTATAGTCCTTTGTTTTTGTTCTCAACATTTCTTCTGGATCTGTCTCAGGATGAACACCATGTCAGTTTTGCCCCTATTGGCTTTAAAGCCACATTGTTTCTCTGGAGCATGTGCAATGGAGAGCAGAGTTATCCCACAGCAGTTTGAGCAGTCAGACTTTTCCCACTTGTTTTTGTACAAGGTGATGATGACTGCATCTCGAAGGTCTTGCAGAAGTTTTCCGATCTAACAGCAGCAAATAAAATTTGGTGTGTAATGCTGTCTTCCATATCTCTTGTGGAATACTCTTTTCTCACAGCCTCTCCATTATGGATCACTGTTATCTCTTTTTGGGTTCGAGTCTCAGATTCTGCCAATGTGGTTTTGTGAGAAAAATTTCAATTAGCTTCACATGGGTCAGTGGTTCTTTCCGGGGGTTTTCCTGGGTTCTTCCTCCACCATTGATACTAGCCGCCATGTATAGCCTATCGTGTGCTGAAAAATGGCATTAAGCCCTACAACAACAACAATATTATGTGCTGGGGTACAGAGATTTATCCTGGATACTTTGCTAGTTCCCACCCATATCAAAAACATTGGTGAAGTCAAATATATAAAAGCCCATACCATGTTTGTGGAAAACCTTTATCCTTGTAAAATTAATGAACACTCTGATGTATAGTCACAAAAATTTATAATGGAACAAATGCAAATAATTTCCCATTGTTTGTTAGCTTAACTGGCTCTTCTTCAGGGTAATAAACAATTTATGTCAACAAAACACTAAACACAGAAGCCAAGAGAAATTCTTGACTTCTTCATGTTTGAATAATGGGGAAATACACAAAGAGAGGAATATAATAAAATAAAATAGAAGAAAGAAAGAAAAGAAAATGAATAAACTGTCTTAAAATGGGTCAACTGTATATCAATGTTGTGCTACCATCAGACCAACAAAGTTGTACAACAGCATTAAATGAAGAAATTATTGTTACTATGACACAGAGAAACAAACTGTTTGGATCTGATTGCAGCAAGGAACAAAGGACTGTACAAAAGAAATTATGTCACTAAAAAGTTATGGATGGTACAGTGAAACCTGTATTGAGAGACCACTGCTATGTGAGACCACCTGTCTTGAGAGACCACACTCTTGATGCACACATTTATTTTATTATATAGCATTGTTACTTGCTATGAGAGACCATGTTTTGGCAAAAGAGGTGGTCTTTCAAGACACAGGTTTTACTGTGCTGTGGAAATATATCCAGTCTTTTTTAATGGGATAATAGACGAGTTATAATAATAATAAAAATAATAATAATAATAAATGTAAAGAGTTAAAGAATATTTACTTGGGTCAATATACTTATGTCTGTGTTACGGGTATCTATATAATATATTAATTTATAATATACAGTGGGACCCCGCTCTAACCCGCCCCGCTATAACCCGAATTCGGATATAACCCGGTCATGGCATGGCTCCCGAAATTTCGGGTAATTTATTACAAGTATTTTTCTCAAAGACCCAAAAAAAAAAATTTAAGTGTGGGGAAAAAAAATAATTATCATTCTCATTTTCGTCTAAACAGTGCGAAAAAGAACGTGTAGAAAATGTATTATCACATTTCTTCTAGTTTTGTGCCAAAATAAACGTCGGAAATACGAACCAATTGCTGTGCCTACTGAGAACTTTGATCTTTGTTTATTGTTGAAAAATTACAGCTCATAAGTGTCAATATTATAATTACTGATTCCTGAGTAATGAAGCCATTGTGTCTACTTTGTGTTTGTCTTGAATGCATTCCGAATACAATCGTTGCTCAAATAATCTCCGATATATGTTCTCTTAATTTCATACACAACTAAGCAACAGCCAATGCGGCGGTTGATAAAAGATTCTCACCAGAATGAGTACATCAAAAGAACATGACGCAATAACTGGGCGGCAAGTTCAAAGGACTTTGACTAGCAGCTTGGGTGGGAAAATGTGCTGAAATTTACAATGGCTGAATTCAGAGACAGAAAGATCCTGAGATGTACATGTAGTTATTATAAGAATACACTTTAGCTTCCGTTATTTAATCTATGGACATGTACTATTTCATCATTCATTACGTACACCCGTTACGTAATTTTTGTTTTTTTTCTTTTCATTGAATTCAGTCACATAATGATCTGTGACAAAATTATTGAATATTTTACATCCGTGTGTGGATATTTTCGATGGAAATATTTCTATTATGGATTCAATGTATGTTACAAGATTCGCTGGTGAGTACACGTTGTTGATACTCTTTTCATGCAATAGATTATACATGTATACATAAATTAGACACGTGTATGTACCAATGCATGGTTCTCTGAATAAAGTAATATATTATATCTGCAATTTCTGTTACCACAGCAAATGTTTTTCTCATTTAATATATATTGATCAAAAATGGTAATTGTGCCATGCATTTTCGCACCCGTCTTTATGTCCCCCCCCCCCTAATTAAATTCAAAAATGTGTTGGTATTGTACATGGTTGCTTATAACACAGTTCGGTTCATAGCCCGGTCGGATTCTATGGCTCCCAACTACCGTGTTATAGCGGGGTCCCACTGTAGTTTTATTAAGTCATTTGGGTTAATGACATTAATTTTTAATTCTTCATTTCTGTCACTTGCCAGTAATATGTTTATAATTTCATTAATAAGTCAGGGGTCTTGTCAACAACTAATGCAATCAGAGTTATCCATACATTGCATCAGCATAGCATGTGTACTGTAGATATGTCACTATTGCCCTGATTGCTGATTGGATAATAATAATAATAATAATAATAGTAATAATAACAACAACAGAAGTACTGATAACCAAGGTATTTCACAAGGGAAAATTAATGTAAGTGTTTGTGAATCTTTTCTTGTGATTCAGATTTGTTTATTTTATATGCATTAGGTAATTATTTTTAAAGAAAAGTCATATTTCTTCATTTATAGTCAATTCTGTTAGAGGAAATTTAATTTATTTGTAATTTATTCATTAAAATAGAAGAGGGAAATGCATTTATTCTAGACAGTACATTGATGAATTATTGTGAAACTATTTGAGCACTTTAATTAATTATTTAATTAATTTTATTGGATTGTGTGGAACATTCAAGGACTTTAGTGACATGCCGCTTTCACTTAATTATCTAAAAGTAAAAGTTTTTGAAAGAACAATTTTTCTTCATTGGTGCTAGCACATTAGAACTTTTATTTGGAATACCTTTGAATCATTTCTTCTGGAATACTGTGATATTGATAATATTGTTAGGAAAAACAGGAATTTATATATACTTTCAGTTTTTTTTTTCATTCTTTCACTTTGAATCTATACTAAGGGAAATTTACATTTTGGGGAAATTTAATCCTTGTTGGGTTTTACCTTGTTACATAGCTTAAGCCACTTGGACATGACTTGTTAAACTGATGCCTGGCTGTGGATTTGATAAGGCTGCATTAGAAAGGATGGGCTATTTCATTGAGGCCAAACTCCCTCATGAGTTTTTAATTATAGTATTCAGTATGGTTTCTTAGGTGGGTAAATATTATCTTATATCATAGGTTATATGCTTATTACATAACTTAATTTTTCTTTTAAATACAAGAACAATAACAATATCAAAGATTACTTTTTGTCTCTTTTTTTTGTTGTTGTATCAGAAGTAAATTATGACAAGTGTTTCTACTGTTTGTTGCTACAGTTAATATTCACTCATATTTTTCAAATATTTTCTTTGACTATCGTAGTGGAGTTATTTGCATATTATTGTGTGTTTTCAGAAAGTATAAAAAGAGTTGAGGAAATCACTGGCAAGTCTATACCATCACACAGTATTGATCTTCTGGACAGGAATGCTGTAGAAGGCTTGTTTGAAAAGGTATAAGGAGAATTTCCTTTCATTTGTGCTGTTGATTGTTCAATGAAAACCTTTCAGTGATTTTGTTATGATTACTGTAAAATATGGCTCAGGTCATCGATTGTTTAAAATGAAAAAGAAAAAATGAATAGTATACAGCTTACATCATTACATGGACAGAGTCAGTATAATAGTGCCACCCTCCCTCTCCAGTGCCATTTTTTGTTGGGATGATGTAAGCTACCAGTATGTCTAGAGACTTGCTTGGCTGTGACAGCTGTAACTTTCTTGGCTGTCCCATTTATGTTTTCGACAGACTTCTTTAAGCAGTGAAATAATGTTGTTTGGTTTGGAATACCTAGCCTCTGATTGGAAAGTGGGTTACCATTAATACATGACATTTATATAGGTAATTGGGATGATAAAGATAGTGTGTGTTTTGTCTTTATGCTATAGGAAGTTTCTAATTTGCCTCAATGCTATAAGAAGTTTTTATTTTGTCTCAATGCTATAAGAAGTTTTTATTTTGTCTCAATGCTATAAGAAGTTTTTATTTTGTCTCAATGCTATAAAAAGATTTATTTGGCCTCAATGCTATAAGAAGTTTTTGTTTTGCCTCAATGCTGTAAGAAGTTTCTAATTTGCATCAATGCTATAAAAAGTTTTTATTTGGCCTCAATTTATAGGAAGTTTTTAATTTGCCTCAATGCTATAAGAAGTTTGTGTTTTGCCTTGATGCTACAGAAAGTTTCTAATTTGCCTCAATGCTATAAGAAGTTTTTATTTTGCCTTGATGCTATAGGAAGTTTCTAATTTGCCTCAATGCTATAAGAAGTTTTTATTTTGCCTTGATGCTATTGGAAGTTTCTAATTTGCCTCAATGCTATAAGAAGTTTTTATTTTGCCTTGATGCTATAAGAAGTTTTTATTTTGCCTCAATGCTATAAAACGTTTTTATTTATCTTGATGCTATAGGAAGTTTCTAATTTGCTTCAATGCTATAAGAAGTTTGTTTTGCCTTGATGCTATAGGAAATTTGTGTTTTGCCTTGAAAGACAAAATGACAAAACTGATGGTATGCTAATGTTGGAAAATATGAAAGTAGTGTGAAAAAACAACAGCAAGGTGCCTATATAAGGCATAGTGTTCTGCTAAGCTATCATATAGGTAAATGTTTTTGTTTAATTTGCATTTGGAATGATCATTTAGCTTTTTTCACAAATCTTTCCAGTACAAGTTCAGTGCAGTAATGCACTTTGCAGGCCTGAAGGCTGTAGGTGAATCCTGTGAACTTCCTCTCCTTTACTACAAGACAAATCTTGTTGGCACAATAAACCTACTGGAGGTAAGTATTTGCTTTTCACTGTCAGTAATCAGAATTGTTTTTAATGTGTATTACAGGTCTTCATGAGCATTCTCATTCTAACAGCATTGTAAATTGGGTGTGGATGACTAACATTGTCAGTTGGGTGTGGATGTCTGACAGCATTGTAAATTGGGTATGGATGACTGTTCATGAACATTCTCATTCGAAAAGCATTGTAAATTTGAATCAGATGTCTATCCAAAAGAGAGAAGTAGGTCACTCATTCTAACAGCATTGTAAATTGGGTGTGAATGTCTGTCCAAGACAGAGAGTTAGGTCACTGTGATTTAACTTTAGTGACTTTTTAATTTTCAAATGCTTTTTTGTCATCCATATCTTGCACTTCTTTCTTTTGTATGCCATATGATTATCCCCCTTTGTGAGAGAATGTAGCATTTGGCCTGTTATCCATTTGTTTGTTGATTCATTTATTAAATGCACTATTTGGAAAGAGTAACGCAGATAAGTGTTATCAATTTATTTAGCCTTTTTATTTTCAGATGCTTGCTTTTCATGGCTACATATTTTACACCTAATTCACCTGCATTCATCAATTTTGTCGTAAAGGATGCATCATAAGATTATTTCAGCCGTGTCAAAAGCACTTCACTGTGGCCTATTATATTTTTCACTTTAGTCATGTCTATTTCGATGTATTTTTTGTCACACACCCTCTACGTCTTGCACCCTATTTTGCCAGCACTGATGAAAACTGGTAAGTGGATGCATCTCAATTCAACTATATGAAAAGTAGGTTGGACTATTTTTTTAGGCATGATCAATGCTTTGTAAGCATCAAGCTTTACTTGAGGTCATCGCTATAAGCACAAAACAGGAAAAGGTAACTGTGACTTACTTTGACTTCATCTCAAGTAGACATTTCAATCCAAGGCATTTTTAAGACTATGAGAGCTACCCTACCCTCATTTGTTAACCCAAGTCAGCACTGGAATCATGTATCCTACAATTTAACTATTTACATGTATGCAAACCTAGTTTGAATTTACAAAGCAAGATATGTTTGTGAGGGAATTCTTGTTTTCAAAATAACCAATGTTGCATTTCAGGTGATGAAGGAAAATGGTGTGTACAACATGATCTTCTCGAGTTCAGCCACTGTGTATGGTGCCCCAATTTATCTGCCTCTGGATGAGAATCACCCTGTGGGGGGATGCACAAATCCCTATGGGAAGACCAAGTACTTCATAGAGAATATGTTGATAGATCTTTGTAAATCAGATAAGGTAATAGATGGCTATAATGAATTAATGCTTTACATGGTTTTCATGGATATTATTTCATTGGGTCAATATGATGTTCTGTATATTTTGTAAAGGGAAATGTAGAGTGTTAATGAGGAACAATAGCAGGTCATATAGAATGGTTGGAAAGTCGAAGAAACCACTGGGACACAAATATATTTCCTTGCATATTGATATAATTATAAAGAAAATTCATTAACTAATATCTGATTTAATTGTGTACCAGAATTTTTGTTATTGAATATTTTAATTCAAAAGTGTGCATTACTGAAGCTGCTTTCTTCAGACATTTCAGCAGTACAGCTTGGTATCTAAATTTAAGTGGTTGTCGTCATTGACATCATTTTTAGAACGTTAGAAATTTTAAATATTGTACTTCATGTGTGTTATTAAAAGATATTAAATTGTGTTGTTTTTTTTAATTGGTAAATTATCGGCCTTTTTTATATGAAAAAATTCATGTTCAAAAGCTCTTTAGGAAACAAACTTCCTGATATCTAATTGACATAAAGGTACTAATCACTCAACATCTTTATTCTTTTCCTTTATGTCAGTAGGTGATCCCTGTTTAAACAGTTTAATTGGGCATTCACAAACTAATTATGGTCAGTGAGTACTGCATTTGGCTGCATTATGGAGATGTCTTTAAAAAGAAGTGAAACATTTACAAGGGAAAACCCATGCAGGGATAAAAATTGACTATGTTAATCTGTGTTCATTTGTTTCTAAAGGAGCATCTTTCTTAAGTAGCATTCTAGCCATTAATTATAATTACATTAGTCATTTTATCTGCAAATATTTCTTTCCTATGAATTAACAGATTATCCACAAGATAATGTTGTCAGCTAAAACTTTTAGAATTACTGGACATTTTTTTAAACACACAAATAAAAAAAATGAAAAACCACAGAATAATGTATTTAAGAAAATGCATCATTTTTGAAATTGGTAAATTGGAGCCCAAATTGTGACTTAAATTGTAAATTATAAATTTATGCCCAGTGAGACTTATCATAACAGTACATTAAAACACAAGTGATGTCAGAATGTAACTCATTGTTATAATGGAATACATGACGCTACCACTGTTGTAAGAGAGCAGTGATTCACTGAGCAATTTTTTAGTGAGGAACCACAATGTATATAGGAGTTTAGAATTTTCATTTTGCATGTGTAGTTTGTTTTGTTGCTGAGTTATATAATTTTTTATTCTACAGCAGTGGAACTTAATATTGCTGCGGTATTTCAATCCAGTGGGTTCTCACATCTCAGGGAAGATAGGAGAATCCCCACAAGGTGTACCGAACAATCTGATGCCTTATGTGGCTCAAGTGGCTGTCGGGAAACGAAAAGAGTTGACAGTTTATGGGGATGATTATGATACACCTGATGGAACAGGTATGAAACACATAATAGTATAGTTATGTTTGTATTCGTTGTGGGCTTAACACCATTTTTCAGCACATTATAGGCAATTCACTGACCTACAGAAAGCTACTGGCAAGCTTTCTGACTTACCTACATTGGATGAGCCAGACACTTGAACCGTGATGTAGACAAAGGTGAACTGGGAGGGATGGGTAATGGCTGGCGCTTTAGAACACTTAGCCACCCATTATGTTAGACTTGCAACAACATAAAGAACAGTTAATATAGCTATAATGGTATTTTGGAATTATTTAGGACTTGTAACTTTGCACAGTACTACCTGTTTATCTTGACTTCTTTGAGTCTGAGAGAATGTTGTTGACAGATATGTATGTCGATGGGGAGGGCTTGAAGAAATAAAATTTTGCCTGCAGGTAAAATTCATTTGTAAGGTGTGACCTGCTGCAAGTAAGTATGATTTGCACTTTGAGAAAAAAAAAACACTCAAAATTTTTATTAAATGAAGGTAAAATAAGTTTGAAATACACTTATACATTCCATGCATTTGAGTACAAGTCAAATGTTAGAAAATTAAGGTATTGGTGACATTCCATTAGAAAATACATACAAAATAGTAGTGATCATTTGATTTATCTTGCATTGTTAGCAAATATGTGTCACTGTAGAGTTCACTTTGATATTCCTTGTTGCCAGTAGAATATAGTTGCAAAGTTGCATACATGCCAACCATTACGCTTTTGGCATAATCATTGCGCTTTTTATCAAATTACACATTACAAGTAAACATGTCTGGATTACGCTTTTCGGTATATCCACCTTCCAAAATAATCAGTTATTTGTTTTCTTGTTTTTATTAACATTCCATTAATCTCAGACCATATTTTAGAAAACACGGCTTCTACATAACTACAATTTTAGAATACACTTGTCCATGTTTTTGCGTGCACTTTCCTAACAGTATCATGTTCTATTTATAGCAACTATCCTATTACCAAATTACCAAGAAACATCCTGGTTCTACTTTCAAACTTTATACCTCGAACTCTATGTATAGCATCTTACTGAGGAGAGAACAGATTGGTTTTCTAATTTTAATCTTTATGTGCAGATTCTTTGTTCTAATTCATCTTTAGTGTAGAACCAGTCTAAATGTATTTTCCACTAAAAAGTATATTTTATTTTAGTCTATGCGTATGTGTGAGCAAAAATATCTCCTTTCAAATAATTTAACAGATGAATTAGAAAAAGGCACAAAAAAACAAAACAGCAGCCATCCATAAATGATGTCACGTGATTTTTGCTGATTTTTGAGACACACCCCCCCCCCTCATCATACATCGTAACATAAAGTCACACCCTTCAAATATGATGTCACAAAGCTCTGCTCCCGCCCCCCCCCCCCCCTCCCCCCCCCCCCCCGAGAAAACAACTATTGGGGCTAATAGGAGTGTTGGTAGTTTGAAGACGATTCCATTTTAATTTGAGCACATGCACGACATGCATGAAGCTACTTAAAACATTGTTAATTAAATTTTAAGCATTCAAAAAATTAAGTGTTACTCTTATTTAAAGTCGCACATTCTGATGTGACGTCACATTTTTAAAACACCTTCCTCCCCCTCGTCACACATCGTTACAAATATGTGACACACACACACACTGGTGTGTGACATTTATGGACAGTCCTACAGGATTCTCCAAATATGAAGACATTGAGCATCACGTGACATCTGTTGAGCATTATGTGCCATGGGAAAGTATTTTAATATTGGGCACCAAACAGCTTAAGATAGATTCTAGTCGACGTGTGTGTAAAGCTAAAATTGCTACATATGAAAACTTAAAGCAGTAATGGATGTTAAAAGACGAGAGGGGCAAATAAATCATTGTTTATTGAAATTTTAGCATGTTATATTTGAATTACGCTTTTTCTGCCTGGATTCAGCTTTTTGACCACTTGGAATACATTTTTCCTCATCATTGGTTGGCATGTATGTAGTTGTTGTTGACATGCTGCATGTACTTAAATTTACCCAGAGTCAATAAGGCATGGGACTGGAACTTGGCATTTGCATTGACATGGCAACTTGTTGACATAATTAATGTTGATTTAAGTGGGTAGGACTGGTATCTTAGTTTATCAGAATACATGGGCAAACCAGGAATTTAATTAGTTGCAGATATTACATTCATTAAACTTCACATTTCAAAATATTAACAAACATTAACTAAGTTTAAGGATATAATTAGGGTAAAAACTGAAGAAAAAAATTAATCCATGTTTTTCTGTTTAAAATGGCTTTTTTTCACAGATAAGTGATACTTCAAGAAGTTGTATGATGTTGAATTATTGAAATTTAATATTTGCTGGCTTACATTTCTGATCTCATATAACTTTTCCTTGATTATTGTCTTTTTTCAAAATTTTCATGTGATGAAATTTTTTCAGGTGTTCGTGACTATATTCACGTAGTTGATCTTGCACTTGGGCATTTAGCAGCTCTGAAGAAAGTGGATGAGAAATGTGGCTGTAAAGTAAGTATTTCTGCTAACATAAGTAAGAAAGAAAAAAAATCATTGCATACACTGATGTTAAATTTAGTTTAAAATTGAATTGAAAATTGAATGCATGTTTCTGTCAGAAAGTTTATAACTAAATGCTCTGAAGAGTAATCTACCTAAAAGGACACTACACCAAGAACATTTCCAGGAATGCCATGCAGGAATCCCAGTTTTACCTCTAGATTAAAGACACATGTTTAACATCGACAGGGGATATTTATTTTTCAAAATATTTATCTGTATTATGAAGGACACTTGTCTAATTTGGTCAGAGTGCACTTATTTCTTCTTGTTACCCATCATAATACCTTAAGAGAATTATTACTACCTCACAAAAACAACCAGGGCCCCAAGTGGCTCAGTGGTCTAAAGCACTAACTATTATGAATCACTGCCATCTCACCTCTGTGTGGGTTTGAGTCTAGGGCTCAGGTATGTGGTAAAGCATGCCAGTTGCTTCTTGTGGGTCGGTGGTTCTCTCCGGGGTTCTCCCTCATTCTCGTCACCATATATAGCCTATCTTGTGCTGAAAAATGGAATTAAACTCAATAACAACAACACATCCAGCCCTCCCAAATAACACTTTTAGCTAAAAGTTATCAGCACACCTTGATGGCGATCAGGCAATGTGATCTCCATTGTATAGGGATTGGTGCAAAATCCTGTGAATATCTCAGTTACTACTTCCACTTGTGCCAAGCAGCACACACTCATCAAGAGGGACCTTGAAAATTCCTTTACCAGGTTTCTGGACGTTCTCTGCTTATCAATTCAAGGAGTCCTCCCTTCCTATGATGACAAAGTTATTCCTTTACAATTATCTCTTTGCTGTCCTTTAATAGTCTTTATGTATTTGCACATCCAGCCTATGTGAGTTCAAAATAGTTCTGGCTGTAGATTTAATTTATATGTGCATGCAAGTCCATAGTAAAAAATGCTTAACACACATATAATTTTCGATTTGACTGGATATATACAAGTACCGTATTTTCGTGTATATAAGACGCGTCTTATACAAAGTTTTACACACCCCGCACCCAGGATGCATCTTATATATGGGTGCATCTTACGTAGAATATTTTTTACACAATCTGTCAAACCCCGCGAAAGTACGGCATTTTTAAACACCAACAAACAGTACAGTGTGTGATATTGAAGAACGATTTTTGCGGTCGATATTCACGTTCACGATTTTCATTCCTAGTTGTAAAAACAATTGGGTAAGTGTTCAGTAATTACCACATGTACCACTCCAGTGCAGGCCACTTCAAATTTAAAATCCTGTCGTTTCAATGTTTTGTATACCGTAATTATTGCAGATCTACGTTTAGTCTGAGTAAATGTTTTAAATTTATATAATATAGTATGTTTAAATAGTTTTGTTTATTGTTATTAATTATCACAGCAAAAACTACGTCGGCTATATTACCTATGCATCCAGTTGGGTTTAAAGATACTTACCGGTAAATTTTTAGTATCTTTGGTGGGTGCGTTCGAAAACAAGACAAGACTAAATACCGGTAGTTCAAAACCAAAACATGAATTTGTTCAATATTGGACTTAAATATGAGAATCAGTTATACCATATATTTAAATTTTTGATTAAACACAATATAATAAACTGTTACTAAATAGTGTTTGACTTGATCAAAAATCAATGTACCGTATTGTTCTATTCATCTTCATTTTCATCGTTATCAGTGTCGGCTTCAAATCCACTGAAACTTGAATTAAATTCACTGTCGTCGTCACGGAATAACTCCATAACTGATGCTAATTGATCCTCATTGGCATCAGTGGTATCGGATGCAGCTGCATCGTCGTTCGAACAACTGATATAGCTAGCCGATTCGGGAATTATCCCACACTTTCTGAAGCCATTGATGATTGTCGTAATTTTCACTTTCTCCCATGCTGTATGATTTTCGCTTCGGCATCGTGACAATTTTATAAATTTTAAAAATGCTAAGCAAATTGATCACACATTTATATATAACAAGAGACTTCCCACAATTATATATGCTAACCGCATACATCGGGTGTTTATTGGTCTATGTACTAACCCCACCTGCTGAAGACTTGGCCTAGCGGATCAAAGAAGCCGCCTTTACATCCGGCGTTTATTGTTCTAGAATCTTGATACGAGGTACTAAACCCATCCGCTATTGGCCTTTGATCTCAACTAAAAATTGTAATGAAGCCTTGTTTACATCCGACGGGTGATGGAACATTGGACAAATTTTCATTTATGATAAAGGAAAGGAAACCACTGGATATAAATTGCTCAGTGCAGCAGATGGCTAGGCCGCGTGAGTCTTATGTAATTTTTTTGTTACACGAATCGTCAAAACCCGCATCTTATATATATCTTATATATTATGTTGAATATTTTTACACAAATCGACAAAACCCGCGTCTTATAATTGGGTGCGTCTTATAATTGGGTGCATCTTATATGCACGAAAATACGGTACATTTTCTATACCAATGCAATTTTAGCATCTAGGCACCTAGCTTCACTGAATTTACCTGTACAGGCCCATCTTTGAGACTTCTCCAGGTAGATTTATGAATTGATATTGACACGCCATTCCCTTCATTAAGCCATCTGCTAACACTAATTCATAGTTGTATACATGACATTTGATTGTATAGAACATCATTGGGTCTTCTCCCATAAATAAAATTGTCACAATGTTTTTTGTGTGTGTAATGTAGAAAACTTGTTAATATTTCTGTATAGCATCCACTCTGGTTGGATAATTACAGGTAAGTTTTCTATACATGGTTTTCTCAGTAGCATCCAGTTTATGCCTGTTATTATAACTGATGCTGAGGTGATTTATTTTTCCTCATGGGCAATCAACATTTGACCTTCCAATGGGTAAACTGTTACCAGAACTCTTCATTTGCCTTCAGTTATTACATGTATGTGCTACAATGTTGTTCCAGTGAGTCTACCTCTAAAGGGAGTTAAAATTCACATGCCTACAGGTTATTTGTGACTAGAATTGATTGTTTAGCATCCTCATTTTACAAATTAATACAGAGGCTATAATTATTGAGCTGTCAAGTCAAGTGCACTCCTCTAAAGGTATTTATTATAGTGGGTAACCCTGCACAGATTCTTACACGGTATGATCAAGACACTAAATGACTGGACTTGGCTGGCCGTATGACTGGCCGTATAATTCTGACCAATCATATAGTATCAGACACTAGAAAACAAACTTTTCCAGTTCCATGACTCACACTGAATCAGTCTAATGGCATTGTGCTGCAAGGCAATTCCTGTGGAAGACATACAATGTATAAAGACACCCTCAAAAATCAATTTTACCTGCATAGTTCCTGCAAAAGACTTCAGGCATACGATGTCCATCATGGGGCCTCATTTCCAAGAGATGTTTCTTCACTCACCCTCAAGCCTCTGCCACTCAAGCAACTCTTATTGATACATTAGAAGTATCTGACTAGTCTCTGCAGTGGGCCACCATCATCAACATTCTTCTCCAAATACTTTGCTGGTAGTGCAGGAGACGTCGACTTCACTACCTTAATCTATATCCAATGACATTCAGGTTCCCTTGTCATTATTAGATCATGTGTGGAAGAGTCAACTCTGACTTGAACTGAAGTTTCTTGCCTAATCCTGTCAGATTTCTGTCTTCTTTTCTCCACATTACCTACTAGATCTACAGTTCTGACATCAATCAAGTGAAAATTATCTATAGAAGATTGTACTTGCAGTTGCTTCCAATATTGGAATCTTTATAGGTCACAAGACTTATTATTGATTCCTAGAAAACTTGCCAACTCAGGGTTCAACTTTATATCAGCTAGTGGAAAGATCTAAAAGCATCCTCTCACACAAAAGATGCATGGACCAATTTCTTGGATCAAACATCATGTAACCCATTCCTACAAAACGAATCAAATGATGTTCTACTTTTCCATTTTGATACAAGATAAGTCACGGTATAAATTCAGCAAGTTTAGCTAACAGAATAAGCAGGGTCATATTCATAGGGCAGTCCATTTGACATCAGAGACACAACACACATATCATTTCCAATATGTAAAAGCGGCTTTGAACTTAAAACAGGTGGAAAAAAGATGCAGTGCTCTCTACCTCCACCTTACAGACCATTCATGGCCTAAGATGAAATCTCAACCTTCATCTATTCTCTCTTTAATAATCAATTTGATAGAATTCACAACATGCCACCATTCCTTTCTAAGCTAAATGGAAGGGATTTGCAAGGCAGCCATCAAGGTTGCAGGGATGTCCCTAGAGCACATGCCACTGGGAAAAATCCTACAAGTAAGTGGAAGAGTCGGAAGGAGATCTGTTGTTTTCACTAGCATTCCATAAGACCATCCATATTACAGTGACATACATACAGGTCTCCCTTCACACCCCTGTCACAGATCCCAGTAGAGAGCTGAATGGGAAAGATTTATCATGATGTCATTGGGACCCAACAAGTTTCCTGAGCATAAGTATCATGTTCAGAGCTAAACCTTTTGTCAGAGTTTTTAGCTACAATGCAGCACTATTCAGATGTTCAAGTAAAAAGAATGTGTTTTCCAAGAATGAGAATCAAATTCATCGAATGATAAGATTCGTGTCATTTTCATTGCTGCCAACCATTATGATTTTGGCGTGGATATCACATCTTTTTCAATGATTCAAGAATTCATTCCGCATGCAAAAATACATTAAGTCCCCAATTCTCAATTATTTCAGATCGTAAATAAAATAACCAATTTCCCATTAAACGCTAGTCGTGATATCAGCAGTTGCCAAAGTGATCCGGTACTGCTGGCCACAATATTAGTGGAACAATAGCTGATTGGAACGGTTGGCCCAGTAGCAAGCATTTTAGCTTATTTTAATCTATATGTATACGAATAGTTTAACAAATGCTTTTGAGAGAAACTGGAGCCCAACCAGAATTTTGCTCTGCACTTGTGCCACCAACACTGATTTGATTTACCATTCAGCATCGCATCGTGACAATGTTTTCACCACCAAGGAAAAAGAAATGTATTGCACAAAACGTTTAGTTTGGAATATTGAAAAATTGGACGTGCATTAAGCCATCCAACGTCGTTATACATCATGCTTTTATGCACACAGTCTGCCACAGACAATCTGAGGAAGCACATTGGTAGCAAAAAGCACATAAGGGGTTGGGAAAATTAAGAACTTACAGCCGATTTCAGCTCTGAAATATTTAAAGTTTTCGACGGAAGATCTGCAAGCTGCCAATGCTGAAGCATTGTGTGTGAGTTTTCTTGTACACAATCTATCTTTATCAGCTGGAGACTATGCTAAACATTTGTTCTGACAAACATTCCTGGACATGAAGATCGCTTCACAAATTCATGTCAAAATTCACCGATTTTTATCCCTTTTTTCACTAATTTACCTGAAGGGTTGGCAACTTTGCTGTTTGGAGGAATCCATCTACTAGAATTCCCTCACTGGCCGAGTTTTGTTTATTTTAGTTCTTGGTCACAATATGGATCTTTCATATCAATGATCACATGGTCCAAGTAGAGACCTAACCTGTCACCAGTGGACCAACTCTAACACTCAGCAACAAATGCTGCAATCATGATCGCTGTGAATGCCAGACAGAGGGCTGGGGGAGCAAGTTTCCTACCATTTCAGAGTGTGGACCTTGGACTACCATAGAAGTGTGACAATACTGAATTATGCATCACCTAATGCTTTAAAACCATTCCCATCATTTAATACGTTTAATTCAGCGAAAACTGCATGGAGGTAAAACTCATTCAACTTTGTGGCCATATTTTGCCAAAAATGTCCAAAAAATATGTTCTATTGACCGTCCTTCTAAGGTCCACACATAAAAGTCACACCATTTGTATTGTGAAATTGCAAGTTGTCCCTGTACCTGATAATAATATGAATAACAATGCTCCCTAGAAGTGACTAATGTACACTCATTGCAAGAATGATAACTGCAGCTACTATTTAAGGTTAATGTTATCGAACTGGGCACGTGTCTTAGTTATATAATGATCTTCTGTAAGATAACAGTTACAAATATTGACCTGTGTCTTACAGTCAGTTACATCTTTATCTTCTGTAAGATAACAGTTACTAATATTGACCTGTGTCTTACAGTCAGTTACATCTTTATCTTCTGTAAGATAACAGTTACAAATATTGACCTCTGCCATACAGTTGTATCATGAATGTTGAATGAGAAATGATATTGACCCAGAGTCTTGCAGTTACACGATGATTTGTTGAAATAGAACAGTTTCTCATATTGACCAGTGGCATACAGTTGTCTTTGTTGAATAAGAACAGTTCCTTACCTGCATCTTACATTTACATCCTTACCTGCATCTTACATTTACATCCTTACCTGCATCTTACATTTACATCCTTACCTGCATCTTACATTTACATCCTTACCTGCATCTTACATTTACATCCTTACCTGTTAATGAGGATATATGTATAATCCATGACTGCATTGCTGATTTTGATAAATTTACTTTCAGATTTACAACTTGGGCACAGGAAAGGGTTTTTCAGTCATTGACATGGTCAAAGCCTTCGAAAAGGCTTCTGGAAAACCTGTAAGTGGAAAGTTTGAACCCAATGCTTCACTGCTCATTCTAAACTTCATGTTGGTGACTTTAATGTGCATGAAAAATATTTTCTTGAAATTTAGGGATATAGCTTTGATTCCTACATGTATCAGTTAGATTGTTTGTTTATAATTTTTTACGTCTTACATTTTTTAAATAATTTTTTGTATATCTCAACTTATAGTGAATCCTATTAATAATTAAATGCTATTTATGAATCACTTTTGAACAAATGGCGAGCCCCACACCTATTTGCATGCATTTCTAGGACTTAGGAACTCTCCCTATGCAGTCAAAGAAGAATCCCTGCTGTATGATAAGTGCAAATATAGTGCTGTGTTATAATTTGCCATCTCACTTAAAATTCCTTACTACTAATTCAAAGTATGTCACTGAAGATGCTTTCCATACTGTATATCTTTCAGATGATGCCACTAAAACACTTTTGTGTTCATTAGTACTTTCAAGACTGGACTATTGTAACTCAATTCTGTCTGGTTCGTCTCAATATCTACTCCAGAAACTTCAAAAAGTTCAAAACACAGCTGCTCGGATCATCTTTAGAGTACCACGATCAGAGCACACCTCCCTGCTGCTCTGTACCCTACACTGGCTATCCATTCGATCCAGAATCAAAGACAAAATTTGTTTTCTGTGCTACATTTCACTGATATACTCCAGTACAGCATACCTATTTGGCCTCAATCATATACATTTCAATGACAGACTCCAGTCCAGCATTCCTATCCAACCTCACCCATGTGTATACACCAGCTAGATACTTACACTCTTCTTCTGATAATCGTATACTCATTGTTCCCAAGGTGAAAACAAAGTTATATGGACAACATTTGTTTGCACACCAGGGCCCAGCGACGTGAAACGAATTGCCCATTGAAATTAGACACAAAGACAGTGGTCCCTTTTAAGAGTGCTCTTAAGACTCACCTGTTTCGACTGCATAGGTTTGCGACCTAATCATGTTTTGTATCTTATGTTTTCAGCATGTTTTTATGTTTTCCAATTTCATTGTTTTTGTCATTTGTTGTTCTGTAGTATAGTCATATCATTATTGATGGTGTAAAGCGCTTAGAGCTTTGAAAGATTAGGCGTTTTACAAAGTCCTCATTATTATTATTATCATTATTACTCATATTTCCCACTATGAAAACGAAGTCATATGGACAACATTCTTTTGCATACCAGGGCCCAACAATGTGGAATGAATTGCCCATTGAAATTAGACACAAAGACTTAGTGATCCATTTCAAGAGTGCTCTTAAAACTCACCTTTTTTAAAAGACTTAAAAATGTTTCCTACCTTAAATATTTTCAGCAATTTTTTGTTTTCCAATTTCATGGTGTTCATTTTTTTTTTTTTTTTTTTTTTGTATTCATATCATTATAGATGTTGTAAAGCGCTTAGAGCTTCTAAAGATTAGGCACTATACAAAGTCCTCATTGTTATTATTATTATTATCATCATTATTATTGGGGCCCCGAGTGGTCTAAAGCACTCTGTTTCGGATCACTGCCATCTCACCTCTGTCTGCATGGGTTCGAGTCTTGGATTCAGCCAATGTGGGTATGTGAGAAAGCTTGCCAGTAGCTTCTCGTGGGTTGGTGTTTCTTTCTGAGGCTTTTCCTGGGTTCTTCCTCCACCATTAATACTGGCCACCATGTATAGCCTATCTTGTGCTGAATAATGGTTTTAAACCCTACAACAACATCATTATTATTATTATTATTATTATATATTCACTCAAGTCCAGTGGTAAACTGCACAGACCCAAATATGCTTTGTCATAATGTGCCAGCAGGTCTGGATCTATGCAGTTTGTTAGGAGTAATCAGGAGAAAAAACAAAATAGACCCTGATCTACCAGTACACTGTATGATGGCAGATCAAGATCTTTGTTTATAATAGGACTTGTAAACAAGTATATATAGAACAAGGAAATATCATGCATTCAGAGGAAATTGATGATTGAGAAATGGGTATACTCTGTACATTTCAGATCCCATATAAGAAAGCTGCAAGGAGACCCGGAGATATTGCCTCATGTTATGCTGACGCTTCACTGGCAGAGAAGGAACTACATTGGAAAGCCGAAAGAGGTCTTGACCAAATGTGTAAGTTCATCGTACAATTGTCCCCTCTTGAATTGTCCCCCGCCCCCATATCAGCAGCCATTCACTCATTATGGCCAGAATCCCTTGACACCGTCAAGTTTGTGTTTAAAAATACTTCTTACTAACGTGACCAGTGGTCAGCATATTAGTCCAAAAATATAGTCCGTCAAGTTTGTGTTTAAAAATACTTCTTACTAACGTGACCAGTGGTCAGCATATTAGTCCAAAAATATAAAATTTACCTCTCACAAGCAGCCACATTTTATTTTTTTATTTTAATATGTATCCAGAACCAGTATTTAATTCATAAGGTGTGTTAAGTAATCCTATTTCTGTTTCCTGAAGTGAGGTTTCCATAATCCATACAAAAAGGCAGTGGCAGTATTGATGTACACAAGTCAGGGGGAAAATGGTATGATAGCCTTTTTGACTTCCCCTAGTGAGATGTTGACCTTGTTCGCTTTGATAATTAGTAGCTATTACTACTGACAATAATTGTCAAAATTACAAAATGGCCACAAGGTGCTATTGTTCAGGTCCAATCTGCATAACTGCATAATGGTATCAAAGCCATTTTGGCTTCCGTCGCTTAGTGTAAAGAAATGTAAAAACAGTAGGGTACCAGACTGCAACCAATGAATCATGTGACAATATCAATTCCTTTAAAAACACGCATTTTGTTTTGTTGTAGAAAAATTGTTTCATCAGTCTTGTAGTTGGCAACATATGATTGCAAAAAATGGTCAACATATCATTGAGAAAAAGAAAAATTCTCAGTTTAGAAGATAAAGTGAAAGTAATTCATCAACTGACCTAAAAGGGTGAGAGTTTGAGGAACCTTGTAGAAAATTTTTATTTTGGAAAGACTCTTATAAACAATATCGTGAAAGATAAGGAAACAATTCTGCGGAAATGGGAAGATGGAATGGACAGAGAAAAAAAGTTGTTAGATCCAAGTAATGTTTGTACCCTGATTTGAATGACGAGGTTTTTTAATCATATTGCACTGTGTGTGCTAAGAACAATCCTCCCACTGGTCAAATGACTCAAGAAAAAGCAACAATTTTGTCAGTTGAAATGGGAGATTTATCGCAAGTAACAGATTTATATGTCAGACACAATATTAATTGTTCCATCCTTAGCGGAGAATCAGCTGATGTTAACAATGAAGTTGTCAAAAATTGGAGCAAAAGACTAAATTATATATTATGGGGATATGACAGCAATGATATTTTTAATTGTGACGAGATAGTTTTTCTTTTTAGAATGTTACCAATGAAATCACTGGTAAAGGTGGGAAAAAAGCAAAGGAGAGATTTACATTTTTGCTTTGCACTAGTTCTTTTGGTGAGAAAGTGAAGCTACTGGTGATTGGAAAATCGCAAAATCCATGTGTTTTAAGAGATATAGTTGGACACATTTGAGAGTTACAAATGAGGCAAACAGAAAAGCATGGATGACAGGACTGATATTTGAATCCTGGATCAAAAGACTTAATTAGCAGATGAATGTGCAGAACAAGAAAGATCCTGCTTTTCTGCAAACACTGCTGCACACCCGAACTGGATTTGTCAAATGTCAAGTTTCATACTTTCTTCCAAATACAGCTTAAAAACTTCAGCCACTGGATGCAGGGATAATCCAGTCAAAGAGAACTACAGAAAAAAGCTGCTGAGACATGTTTTCTTCCTGATGGATGATATAAAATCTGCATTGGATATAGCACAAAAGGTGACTGCTAGCTGCAATCCAATGGCTTACATAAGCATGGGATGTCCTAACAGTCGAGACGATTCAAAAGTGTTTTCGAAAATGTGGGTATGTCCATGAGGTTTTGTGTATACCAAAGGCAGAAGAAGAAAACTGGGAATAAAAAGACGATCTTCCCCTTATACGACCTAAAACAACCCTTAAGGATTATGTTCAGCATGATGATGCATTGGCTACAGAGAATACAATTAGTGACTGGGAGTCATTAATGACAGAAAGTGCTAGAAATTCCAGTGAAACGTGTCAGGATGAGGAATGTGACTGTGAGAGTGACACATGTGATGATCAAAACCCAGCCAAATGGTGCTTTACAGAATTGATGGATTATGACCTCACAATAATTTTGAACTAACTTATGGACCTAATTACAAAAACACGAACCACTCTGGTTGCCTAGTGGTTAGAGCATCTGCTGCAGAAGCAGGAGGCAGTGTATTCGATCCCTGGCCGAGACATACCAAAGACTTACACAATCAGTAGTAACAGCTGCCTCGCTTGGCACTCAGCATTAAGGGGTTAGTGTTAGGACTGGTCAGCCTGGTGTCAGAATAATGTGACTGGGTGGGACATCATGCAACATGTCTGCGGCATGATGTCCCAGTGCTAGACATCACTATAAACTGCCTCACTGCAGACATTGTAGTGATATGACTAAAAAATTGTTAAAGCTAGGTCAAAAATCCTAATCACACACACTCACAAAAGCACAAGACATTCTTAAAAACTACAAACAAAAAGCTGTGGAAAGCATGAGACAAATGACACTGGATACATTTTTTAAGCCTAAGAATTCTTAGGAACATCACTATTGTATTGAAGTGTCTACTGGTGACATGATGTGATCTGTAACATTCTTATCAAGACAGTTTTAAAATTAATATTGATGGTTATTCATAACATTCTTTTGAAATTGATGAAACAGATTGTTTCACGTTGATTTAACAACATGCATGTGATTTTTAAATGAAAATAATAAATGTTTCAGAATTAAATATAGTTGTGACTTTCATATGTATTTACCATTGTGATCTTCCTCTTGAAAGGCCACCCTCATGATAATGCCACTTCTCTGTTGCAATAGAGGTCACCTTATAAGAGAGGGACCACTAGTTTATATTCTTGACAAATACCTTTTCCTTCATTGAGGTTACAATTTGTAATTATGGGTTACTTGAGTATTTTAAGACATCTCCCCACGCCAGTTTCTGCACTTGTCATCACAACAATTACTACCTGTACCAATGAATGAACATGAAATACATTTTTGGTATCTGTTTATTTAGTAAAAGTCAAATAATAAAGATATGAAGAAAAGGGGTCACATTTACTGTTTCTATATATTGTACAAATTGGACTTTTTTAAATAGATCAGTTGATTAACATTAATTCATAATGATCTTTGCTTGTTTTTTTATTTTGAAGGTGAAGACCTGTGGAGATGGCAGTCCATGAACCCAAATGGCTATTTATAATGTTGGCTTTAATCTAGGGAGAACAATAATAGGTCCGGATCTCAGAAATTGTGTCCCAATAAAACATTACCATTGCCATTGTACATCAGGAGGAACTTAGGAAGAAACGTATTGTTTATTCTAATTAGACACCATACATATGCAATCTGTGTGATGCCACTGTAACCATTTTTACTTTTTCTGATTTCTGAATTTATTAATATTTGGAGCTCTGGGTAGCTCAGTCATCTAAGGCACTAAGCTGTCTCGCCTCTGCCAGCACGGGTCAAAGTGTCGACTTTATCATTGTGGGTATGTGTGAAAGCTTGCAAGCTTGCAAGTAGCTTCCATAGGTTGGTGATTCTTACCAGGGTTTTCCCAGGTTCCTCCTGCAACATAATATACTGGCCATTATGTATAGACTATCATGTGCTGAATAATGGCATTATTAATCATTGAATAATAATCATAATAAATCTCAATTTGAGGAGAAAAATAGGATATGTTTAGTGAAAATGAGATCGGATATTACTGCTGTCTTCCTGTAAGATTTATGAAATGAGACTAGGAGATATATTTTATGAGCCATGCCAAATAAATTCTGGAGAGTCTTCAGTATAGTGTATACCATTCATATGCAATAAGCTGTAGTTAAGTTTCTATCTATAACAGGATTAAAACATACTTTCATTAATTATTTCTTTTTGTCAAATAATTCAGAGAAAAAAATTAACAACGATTTGTAATATTTTTTAATTTTAAATGTTATGCTATCAATTTGTGTGACATTCAGGCATATTACATTGATATGATATCAAAATGTTTTGATGAAATGTCAAGTCTGTGATATCATGTAAAAATCGTGTGAAATTTTTTTTGTCGTGTTGTCAAGGTGGGTCCATTTATGGCAAAAACTTCATGTTTAACATGGTAAAATTTTACATTGTTACAGTTTATGTGATCTTTAAAATAAGGCGATCTCATGTCTACCAGTTTTTATGGATTTTGTTGTTGCTACAGACTGCAATGTAATTACTCCATTGAAAATAGATCCTGTATTATCCCCAGTCAGTGACTTAATGTACAGACAAAAATATATTTCATCAGAATTGGTCCCCATGAAAATAAATAAAATAACAATTGTCAAAATTACATATATTATTAACATCTTCTTACAACAGCAGAACATTGAGATCTTGAAAAATTTGTTTTTGTATAAAAAATAGTTTTCAGTATTATTCTGTTTTGCAAAACAGGGACAAACCCATACTGACTAAAAAAAAAGGAAACAGTCACAACTTTTATGTCACAAAGACTTTAATATATCCATACATAAACAAGTATAGCCTCATTAAAATTGTAGAAATACTGGGGTAAACGATGTTTATTTGGTTTTGGGTTATTTTTTTAATTTATATTATATAGAATACAGTAAATGCAGTCTGTTGCATTTTGCAATATACACTCATTGTGTTGGCTGAGCATCAATTAAGACTAATATTATTTAAAGACATTTAAGCTTAATTTATTTCACCTTGACCCGTTTAATTATTCTTTTAATATACAATTTTATAAAGCTTCTTGACTAGTCAAGAACTAAATACAAATTAAATAATATTACTATTGAGGGTGGTTACTATTGCTAATAATATTATTATTGAGGGTGGTTACTATTGCTGATAATATTACTATTGAGGGTGGTTACTATTGCTGCTAATATTACTATTGAGGGTGGTTACTATTGCCATGAAATGGGTCAAGTAAAATCACTCCTTAGACACGTAAAAAAAAAAAAAAAAAATTATTTATTGCAATGTAAACACTTTGCCATCACTTGTGTGTACACTGGTAGCTCATATAAAAAAGACTTCACGAAAAAAAAAAATTTAATGTTGTTTGCATACTTAACTAATTTTCTAGTAGAGATATTTATGCTTGTTTTTCATAGTTAGAGCTTGTAGGACTTATTTTTTTCTATGTGTTGGTATTTGATATTTTGAAGAGTTACGTTCCCGTTTAAATTTATTGCATGTGTATTATAATTCGTTAAGGAAAAAGACTATATGAAATACTACTTTCTGCCTATTTAACTTTTTAATAGTATGTTCAAATACCAGGTTTAAAACTGACTTTTTCACATGTGTGCTGACTTAAGCTGCAACTGCAATTTATTCCAGTAAAATTCTTCTTTTCAAATGCCCAAAGTTTTACATAATTATCAGTCAATATTTAGTCAGTGACACTGCTTGTTTTAGTATTTCCTATTAAAACTGCAATTCAGGACTTTAAAAGCCAGTTTTCCATCAACATTTATTTATGTACATCATAAATCCTGTATATATTCAAGACATTTTTATTAAAGTTCTAATCAAGTTGTAAAATCTACCTGCATAGATCATCTAAAGTCTTGACTTTTATACTAAAAACAAAACTAAGGATGTACAATTTGGGTCTGATCCAACTGCAAGCTGTGTAAACTCAGATCTGTTGTCACATATTGTGCCATTAGATTTGGATCTGTGCAGTTTGTTTAGGGTAGTCAATAGAACAAATAACATACACCCTGCAGTTGATGGTCCATGTCCTCTGCATATATGTTATGTACACAGTATTATTGTAATGGGGGATTCGAAAGGAATCCTTTTCTAATGTAAATGAGCAACAACAAGAAATAAACAAGAATAACAAATTAAGAAATTTTAAAGGTGAAATTTCTAATGAGTGTGTAAATTTATTACTACTACAAAATTTTATACTGATATTTGTATAATTTTTTTATACTAATATTTGTATTGTTTGTTGGTGGATGAGTCATATCTTTGATTTTAAACCATTTTTTTTTCTTTTTCATGATCTCTATACATATTTACTAAAGAAAAGCTTTTTCATACCAACTTGTTCGGTGCCATTAACCGGTGGAATATATTGTAGGATTGCCATATGAAGAAATCCAAAGATTGTGAATTTTTATATATATTTAGATAAGTACAGATATGTATGCTGTATTTGGTTTCAAGTGCTTTTACATAGGAACATTATGCATGAATTGTTTTCTTTATTTTATTTAACAGATTTTTCAAACCAAAGCAAGGAAATGATGTCTGGATAAAAACAGATTTGCCTTAAACTTTATGTATTTGCTGTATCTGTACAAATTGTATGTGTTAACATGAATTTCACTTTGTTTTTATGTGATTGGTTGATTTCATGTTACGTAGCCAATGGCTATAGGAGCTTATGGTATGGCCCTGCATCATCTGTTTCACAGCAGTTGCATGTTACTAGGGTCTATATTCCTGAAACAGATTTTGATCAAGCTTGGGATGTGGCTTATGTCATTTAGATTTTGAATAAGTTCACTTTGAGTTACATCACTGCTTATTAATGAGGTCACCTTGCATCTGATTATTTTGAGGTTGTATTTCTTAACAGATTTTGGGCAAATTTACTATATTATCAATGTTTTGGATGATTACGAGAGAAATGTGTCGCATCTCGCCTTGTTTTTTTAGTCATATGTATGGATCTTGCACAAGTTTCTATATTAACTGGCTGATCAACATCTGATCAGTCAAGTTTCTTATTCAGGAATAGATTTTTATCAGACTTAGTATACAAGTATATATCATCAAGAATTTGGATGAATTAAATTATGAGCAACATCTATGCAAATTTAAATATGGTGCTTGATGGCTGAAGTTATCACAACTCCATAGGGTTTCTTTTGAACAGCTTTTAATCATTCTTGGTAAATAGGCTTGTATCAACTACTTAGACTATAAGTAACATTTAAACATTTTTAAATTTACATGCTTCAGATTTGAACTAGCATTTATGTCAAGATTTTGAACAGATTTGGTATGCAAGCTTATAGTTTCAGGATTTTTTTTTACAAAATGACTTATGAGTGATATATGTAGATATTAATGAGGTGATATACAATTAGAAAGATCAAGCATGTTAGAAATCAGTAGGTTTATGTATTAAGAGGTTTTTGATGGGTTTTAGAGGGTAAGCTATTATCACATATTAGGTGAGTGCTATTGGGTCTTCTTGGGCCTCATCTTTGGTCATTTGTATACTTGGATGATTTGCACATTTTGGGTTATATATATATATATTTTAATAAAGGTGCTTACTGGAATTTATGACATTGCCTTTTTTATAATAGCAAGACCTTAGAATACCAGATTTGTAGTTCAATAGTTGACTTTTAATAATGATTCATTTATTATAATGATCATATAAGTACATGTATATATGTATTGCAAAATGGGGACAGGGTAAAAAAAATTTTAGTCTATAATTAAAAAGTATGGCACATCTATGTCAAGGCTGCATTTCAAAAGTAGATTTTATATATAACATATCAGTATGGTAGATCTATGCCAATATTACATTTCAAAGGTAGATTTTATATATAACATAATTTTCGTAAATCTATAACTAGAATACATTTCAGTGGTAGATTTTAGATATAACACATCAGTATGGTAAATCTATGCCAAGAATACATTTCAAAGGTAGATTTTAGATATAACACATCAGTATGGTAAATCTTTGCCAAGAATACATTTCAAAGGTAGACTTTAGCATAGTAATACATCAGTATGGTAAATCTACGCCAAGAATACATTTCAAAGGTAGATTTTATATACAACATATCAATATGGTAAATTGATGCCAAAAATAAATTTCAACAGTAGACTTTACATATGAATGTGGTAAATCTATGCCAAGAATACATTTCAGTGGTAGATTTTACCTAGGCTGAATCTAAACATGCCTGATAATAAGGAAGTTGCTCTTTGATTGTAGTGTTGGTTGTATATGCTATTGAGGAATTTACAAGCTACTCCTTATAAGGATTTGATTGGTTGGTTATAGCTGCTATTGATGAAATAGCTTCTTATTATGATTTGATTGGTTGGTTATAGCTGCTATTGATGAAATAGCTTCTTATTATGATTTGATTGGTTGGTTATAGCTGCTATTGATGAAATAGCTTCTTATTATGATTTGATTGGTTGGTTATAGCTGCTATTGATGAAATAGCTTCTTATTATGATTTGATTGGATAGTTGAATCTGCCTTTGAAGATTGTCTCTTATTGTGATTTGATTGACTAATTGTAGCTGCCTTTAGATGGCTCCGCATTATGATTTTGATTGGCTAGTTGTAGCTGCCTTTAAGAAGATTGCTCCTCATTATGATTTTGATTGGCTAGTTGTGGCTTCCTTTGAGAAGATTACTTCTTATTATGATTTGATTGGCTAGTTGTGGCTGTCTTTGAGAAGATTGATCCTTTTTATGATTTTTTTTCTTGGATGGTTAGAATGTGTGAAACATGATTTGATAGCAGGTGAAGCTTCACACCTGATTGATCAATTATCCATGAATTAAAATAATGAATACAGATTATTTTAGGAAGAGAATTTGCAGAAACATGATACATGATAACTATAAAAATTGATACAAAAATAAATTCACAATGACCAGTGATCATGCCAATCTTTAATCTCATATCTATCCAAGAAACTCCATAAAGGAAGGAGGTTAGATAGTACATGTAGGTATTTACTGTACTATATTAATAGTTGCATATTTTTTACAAATCATAAATACCTTCACTAGCTTATTTTTAATTTCAATATAATGGAGCAAATTTAACACTCTATATGAAATGTATTATACAATGACTCACTAAAAATACAAGTCATTCAAACTTGAAAAATAGGTCAGTGACCAACATTGGTTAGATTAAGTTACTCATGGAGATGCATTCGGACTGGAGTTTCACAAGTTATAAAGCCTTAATTTCATTCAGTGGCATATTTCCCCTCAATAACCTTATTTTCTTTTCATGCCTGTAATAGTTGTTTTAAAACAATGTATTCTGTGATTTAATTTTTAAATCAGTCTCATTGATTTGGCTACAGTACATATTTAGTATTATGATTGACACATATTGTTGAGATTGCTGCAAGTATTTTGCAAGGAAAATGTGGATTAATGTTAGTTTTTCAACGGTGGAATGCAGTGAATATATATATATATATATATATATATATATATATATATATATATATATATAACATTTCGGTCGGACATTGTGTTGTCAAAGACAATCTTGACACTAAAAATATCACTATTAGAATGGGGTTACATTCATAAACAAATTTCACACAAGACTTGTCACCAACATCAGTACATGCAAATGATGAACAGACCTTCATAATTTTGTGTGTGTGTGATTTGGATTTTTAATGTAGCTTTAACAATTTTTCAGTCATACCACACTACATCTGCAGTATTGTAGTTTATAGAGATGTCTAGGGCTGGGACATCATGCCGCAAACATGTAGCATGATGTCCCACCTAGTCACATTATCCTGACGCCATGCCAACCAGTCCTAACACTAACCCCTTAATGCTTAGTGCCAAACAAGGCAGCTGTTAGTACCAATTTTATAAGTCTTTGGATTGACTTAGCTGGAGTTCATGCAAGGTTTCCTTTATGGTAAGCAAGGACAAGATGCAGCCTAGTGTACCTACCCAGACTACTTCCATCAACATTTTACTTACTGCAAAAATACACAATTCTGACATTAATTTTCTGGACATTATATTCAAGAATATTGGCTGTTGTAATTGATACCCAGATTATAGAGAATAAAACAATATTTTGGTGTGTGGATACAATAAGTAGATCTCTGATAGGCACCAGTAAAGAATCAAGTTCTGGTGACCTTTAGTATTCTTTGACTTCATTTTTTTGAGATCAATCAGATAAGCATTGCATATAAAGCTAGGAAAAGTTGTAATGATAAACATTATTTTCTGAATGGCATTCTTCACTTTATGAATGTAAAAGCTCTAATTTGATTGGTAAATTTCAAGGGTCAACAGAACAAGGCCTCATACTGGTGTCTCTCAGATAGGGTGCTGAATTGGAGCATGTTAGGAATTAATCTCTAAAATACAAAAGTCATTCAAGCATGAAAACCATTTTTTTTCTAGTAAAATATGTTTTTCCAATAATACTTAATCATAATACTTAAGCACTTTGCAGGTCCATGCAGTCCCAGGCTAAAACTTCTCAATTAAAAAGCTAAAAAGTTGTCTGCTCACCTAGGTTGCAGTTAATAATCTCCCCTTGATACAGAAATTTTAACCAATTTCAAATGCCTACTACACACTGTAGAGAGGCCTCACAATCCACAAACAAGAATTTTGGAAGTTTACGACCTTAAATAAAAGTTATAAGATTGTTCTCATTGAAAGGAAGTATACTCCATCTATAAATTTCCATCTTTTCATTCTTTCTTTGACAATAAAGTTTCTGGCTTTACATTATCATGACTTCGTTGTCCTCAGACAGTTGGACACCCTTGGTATGTATTTGCACTTGACAGTAGTGTATCCCCATACATAGTCTCGAGTTTCCTCTGATCCTTCCAACCCATTTGTGACATCTGGACGTAAATGGAGTGAGAAGGGTCAGATGAAACTCAAGATTACCCCACATGCTGCTACAGCTGTTAGGAAATAGGTGCAGGTCTTGTGTATGATATAAAAAACTCGTATAGTATTTCTGTATAATTCCACAATGGTCGGATATATACATACAGCTTTTCTATATTAATCTTCTTAGTGTACACTTATTATTAAATATGATGCTGTACTGAGATTACCTGTATACCTGAGATTACCTGTATCATTTGGCCATTTTTACAGATAATATTCTTATAATTGATATTATAGCATCCACTTTGTAAGTATCTATAATGTAACTTCAATTTTAGGGGCCCAGAGTGATCTAAAGCACTATCCATTATGGATCACTGCCATCTCCGCTCTGTCTGCGTTGGGTTTGAGTCTCAGATTCGGCCAATGTGGGTATGTGAGAAAGCTTCCCAGTAGCTTCTCGTGGGTCGATGGTTCTTTCTGGGGGTTTTCCCCGACTTCTTTCTCCACCATTAATACTGGTCACTGTATAGCCTATATTGTGCTGAAAAATGACGTTAAACCCTACTACTACAACAACAGTACATTTTTATGCATTGTGATTAGTATAGAAATTCCCTGGTGGGAAACGTATAGATAAGTTTTCTATACATTGTTTAGTCATAGTGTCCACTTCTTGACTATAAATGACACTTTGGTCATATTTTCCTTGCATAGGCAATCGATTGGCCTTTCCTAAAGGCAACTGTTTTTAAAAAGTTGGCCTGCTTCAGTGATCAACATCCCATATTCCATTCTGATGTTGGTGCATTGGACTCTTAATGCTCATTCTACCCACAATGCAGTTTGCTTCATGGCCAGTTGTTCCACAGTATCTGACAGTTGGCTTGATGGTGACTGAAACTTTGCTCTTTCAAAGGAACAGTTCATATGAGGTCCCATCTTAGAAATGAGAACCTCATTTTGGCTTAGATCAGGTGTTAGTTTTTATGGACATGAATACAAAAGGATGGGATGTACATTTTCAACCATTTACTAAGCTTGTGAACAGTGGCTTACTCAAGATTGTCTATTGCACATTAACGTCCTAGTGATAAAAGCTATATAATATCATTCCATTGATGGCAGAAGAACCTACATGTAAAGGGCATTCTCATTCTGCCTGACAAATGCAGCAGTGGTGAATTGTCTCAGAAGAGTGACTTTGCGTTCTTCTTTGGGAATCTCTAAGCTAATGTCTTTAATGATAAATTCATGAACAAGTTTGTCATATCCTAGACTGGCTACAGGTATTAGTGACTCGCTGCCCCAAAACCAGCAGAATGATAGCTTCAACGCTCAGTTTTCACTTGCTTATGTGCCTGCTGGGATGAATCATTGATGTATCTATTGGTAACAAAGGCTCTGGAAAACTCCCAACCATTGTCTTGCAAGCCCAAGATCTGATGGCCTGGGCAGTCAATGTTCTTTCCATAGATTGGAACTGTTTGGACACATGAATCCTCCAACACACCTGTTTCAAATGTGATAGCATTAATATCTCAGTTGCTAACTTTGTACTTTGGCTCTTTAACAAGGAACTACACCAATCACAATAAGAGGCTACTGACATAATCATCACGGAAGATGGGATATCAATCAGACCTATCCAATCGGCTGTCTAATTCTGAGTTCACATGTCCAAAGGGGTTGGTTTCGGGCCCAAAGTGGATGTATCATAGGTGCTAACACTTGCTGTAAAAGACACGGTTTGAACTACTCTTCATTGGTTCAATTCTCATAAGGCTTTGTTTCCTGCTTGCACTATAAACAGCAGGCAGAATTAGCAAGACACATGCTTTATCATGACTTGACCTGCACTACTTGTAGATAGGACAAAATGGGGCCTATTTTTATTGCCAAGAATAGGTTCCTGTTCTTATGGAATTAGATATTTAATGAATAGCAATGGAGCGGTGGTGCCATTATATATGTATTTTTGACATATCGATTCAATTTCCAGCAAGGAGATTAGAGATGGATATTATTAATGATATCATCAATTAATAAAGTCATTCTCATCCTTGACAAGGTATATAAGTACATGTACTTCTAAAACAAACTTATTGTTGGGTGTCAGTGATTTCCATTCACTTTTTGGGCCATTCAGGCTGCCCATTTCAGACTTCCCGAAAGCCGTCGGACATGACCGACAAATTTTTAACCGGACCGACAGTTTGTTAGTCGGCATCGGACCGACTGTCCGGCAGTTTTCTCACTCTGTACAGCTCGAGTAGTCCTTCTTGAATCTAGTTTATTAAACAGATTTTCATTGGTTACAAGTTTCTTAGCGATCCAATCGCTACGCCTATTATAAACAGTTATGCCGCTCACCTGTCAGTGTTGGGCTCCAACTTGGAATAACGCAACAATTCGGAATCCCGAGTTGTTGCGCTTTTTCTCGAGAAATTGCGTGACCATGCGAACCGATATAAATAGACCGAGCTGCTGGCTTAACATGAGTTTCATTAGAGTGTTAAGAATGGAGGATGTTGACATAGATATTTATGAATCGTTTTGCACGGAAAAAGACGGCACGCAAATCAACGGGAGGAAAGATGTAGTCTACTTGGAGCCTAAATAGATAAAGATACCTATGACATATCTAAGAAATTGAAGAATAACATGACTATATGATAATATACTAAGAAGAAAGCAGAATTTAACAGAAAGAATTTAGCAAAAGTAAAGACGAACAGAATATAGAGCGGGGAGAAGAAATCACGTCACATACAGCACAAACAGCACGTGCAAAATGGCGGCAGCAAGAAGAACAATGCAAGGTTTACAGAAATATTTTAGGACGAAAAGAGTAGAAAGGGCAGATGGTGATTACATAGAATGTAAATACAAAAAGGGACCCAACAAATAACTTTCCCGGATAATAACGGACAAGGCATACCAGGGTCAACATCAGTTTTAGTCTGCTTAAAAATGATGGATGAAAGCATATTGGAAAAGCTATACTCAATAAACTATACAAAGGACGGCTACAACATCAGATATAAAGGAAATGCCTCCGCACTGGTTTATGGAGAAATCAACATACTTGGCAAAAGAGCAATTATACAAAAACCAGAACCAATACTAAGAAAGATAAGAAAACAAACTGGAGAACTTGATATACAGGGAATACCTATGGAGATACCAATAGAAACTGTGGTAGAATGGACTGAGAAAAAATTTGGTATAAAAGTCACAAACTTCCGCTTAGGAAAGGTTGATGGATTTGAAATATTAAACGAGACGAGAATCCTAGAAACAGAAAGATCCAAATTAAAGGCAATAAAACGCGCATGTTTCTTACACGGATTCCTTATCACGACCTGGTACAAAGGGTGTATACACGATAGAAAATGTAACAAATGCGGCGAAGTTGGACATACACCAAGAAAGTGTACACGAGAAGAAAGTAGGATTATTAATGAGACAACTCAAGAAGGAGCATACCAGGCAAATGAAACAACAACAACAACAGAAGAAAATATGACAGAGAGCACAGAAGAAGAACGAAACAACTTACAAGTACCACAAGAAGAAAATAGGATTATCAATGAGACAACTCAAGAAGTAATTGAAACAACAACAACTACAGAGGAATACATGACAGAGAATACAGAAGAAGAACGAAACAACTTACAAGTAACAACCACAGAACAAAAGGGAAAGATAAAACAAAAACAACAAAAACAAATGACAGACAATACAGAAGCAAGAGACCAAGAAGAACAAAATAATCTGCAAGGCGAACAACAAAAACAGCAACAACAACAACAAAAACAACAACAACAAGCAAGAAAAAAGAAGAAAAAGAAACGAGCAGCAGCGTCAGCAAAAGAACAAGTCCAACTCAAAAAAAACAATGAGATTTCGAAAGATCAAGGAAAAAAAAAATCAACAACAACAACAACAACAACAGCAACAAAGGGAAAAGAAAACTAAAAGGAATAGCCAAGAAGAAATAAAGAAACAAGAACAAATAATACAAAGACCTGAACATCCCCAATATGTATTATTTAATGAAACTACTTTAGAAGTAAGACCAGAAAAACAAAAGGGCAGGACTCAACAAACAATAGAACAACAAAAAACAACAGGAGAAAGCTATGACTCAAAAAACAGCAGTCCAGAACAACAAAATCTCCAAGTCTTAACTATAACAAACAAAATACAAAGAGAAAGAGAACCACCCAAAAAGAAACGGAAATTTAATGAAGTACCGAATGAGAGTGATGAAGACAACAGAGTTCAACTAGAAGAAGAAATTTATAACGAAGAAGAATTAACAGCTGAAGAAATCCTCAAAAAAGGAAGGAAAGAAAGAAGGAAAGAAAAGAGAAGAAGAGAAAGGGAAGAAAGGCTTAGACGGCAATATGATCTGAAATATGATGAATGTTTGATTTAAAATAAAAATAAAAATAAAAAAAAAATAAAAAAAATAAAATAAAATAAAAATAAAAAATAATATAAAAAACATTATAAGAACCAAAACATATAGCAAACACCTTATAAAATAAAAACAGGAGGGCCTTCCCTTAAAATGGTCAGTAAAGATCAGCAGGAAGACGACCCCTCCAACAAAAAAAAAGGAAAAATACGTAAGCAACAAGACCACAAATAAATCTGTGACAAAGGTGTTTGTCAATAATGTATTCAATCTTCTGGATGGGAAAGTTCAAGATGTTGTAGGTTTCTGCAACAATTCGTCAGCGAAATTGGCGAAGTTAAAGCATGAAGTAAGTATATTTTCCCCTCGTTTCATCGGTTTAAAGTGGAATTAAAGACAGGCTGTGACATTCACTTGTGAACAATGTCATCAAAGTACAAATATAGTATAAACTGTATTAATGACATCTAAAATGAAGTTTCTATATTTTCTAAACTCAACAGCAATTGCTGAGCAGTGATTAAATCTTTGAAACTTGTTTTGTTTATATTTGGAATCAACATTTAGAAACCTATCAAATTAATTTTGATGTACGCAAATAATAAAAGCAATATGTTTACATAACATCTATGAATTTAAGATTGAAGAGAATTGAATGACCCAGTGAATTTATGAAAACAGTTGAATTGTAATAGTGTATTGACTACTGATGGTAGATGTAGCATCCACCGAAGTCACGTTCATAAGGAAAATCATTTTTAAATATTTTAATTTCATATTCCCTGTATATTGGTAACCCTCCCAAGGACTTCCTTACAATTATTTTTCAACACAAGTCTTGTCTTCTGTAATTTCGAGTGAACAAATTACATTTTTTAAAATCAATCATTGCGATTCCCCCTTCTTCATAATTTTTATTTATTATTTTTCACTTTATCTTGTCAGCTGATTCTTTCCACAAGTTCTTGAAGATAAACTATTTAATTTTTATGATGAACCAATCTGGAGGATTTAGAAAATTTATTAATATCTGATTTATTTGGAGAAAAAAAGCAAGCGCTTTTATCACAATATTTTTCCCATAGTGGCAAATATTGATGACAGGATATTCAATGAACATTAGGTCCTGAATAAAGAAAAACATAATAAACATGTTTTACTTTGTATTGCTTAAGCCTAAAATGATTTCTATTTACAGCCCAGGTACAGTTCATGTCTTTGGCTGGGTTACTCAGGAAAAAGATCACCGTTAGAAACTATAATGAAGACATCAATCCCCTGTGAAATATTACCCTATTGGGCAACAGTTATAGTGCCTTGAGATGTTTAATATGTTCCAAATATTAATTTTGTGCTACATCTCCACTCAAGACCTTTCCTACCTTTAAATCCATCTTTCTGGGACAAAATTCCAAAATGTTGCATGCAAGCATCATACAACAACTTGGAATAACCCCAACTAAGTTCAGTGGGACAATAATATCAAGATCCTTAGACCTTCAATATGTTCCAAATAGTCTATTTCTGCAACATTTCCTTTGAAGACCTTTCCTAGATTTACAATAGTATTTCAAAGGATTAATTTCTAAAACATGGCATGTATGCATCATACAATATTCACTGAAGTAACTCCCATAACTGTGAAATGGATTAAACACCCTAGGCTGTGAAATATTACCCTATTGGGCAACAGTAATAGTCCCTTGAGATGTTTAATATGTTCCAAATATTAATTTTGTGCTACATCTCCACTCAAGATCTTTCCTACCTTTAAATCCATCTTTCTGGGACAAAATTCCAAAATGTTGCATGCAAGCAACATGCAACAACTTGGAATAACCCCAATTAAGTTCATTGGGACAATATAAATAGTCCCTTGAAATGTTTAATATGTTCCAAGACTTTTCCTAGATTTACAATACTATTCAAAATTAATAATTTTTAAAAAATGTCATTAGACAGGAAGAAACAAAAAATGTATACAAAATACATCTATATTTAAATATAGTATTATTTTTATTAAAGATTTTTACAAACATATATTTCAAGCACAAATATTTTTTCGAAACATATTTCAAATACAAATATTTTGTGAAACGTATTTCAATTAAAGTTATTTAAAAAATACAGAAAACAAAGATCAGGTCAAATCAATATATATATATATATATATATATATATATATATATATATATATATATATATATATATATATATATATATATATATATATATATATATATATATATATATATATGATATTATGAATACTATAGATAAATCCCAAGGAAAGCGTAAGCATAGGTTTACTAGGAAACAGAGTACTGTGGGTTACTTGGTACAAGTTCAGCTTTAATGTTTTCGTCCAGCGCAATATATTTATCTCTCACTCCAGATTTGTGCTTATTTTGCATGAGAGGGGGAGAGGAAAAAGACAGGATTCCGATGAAATTGTGTACCATTTTAATATTTAGAAAACAGGGACTATTAATATTTGTGTCGTTAATTTCATGTCATTTATGATTAATGAATGAGTAGAAATTCTTCATAGAGCTATAGGCCTACGGTAGAAAGAATGTTTATTTATTTTATGCTCAGCAGTGAATTACTTGATTTTCTAGTTAAAATAATATTGATATTTCACTGCAGTGAAAAAATAACAGTGAAAAAATAACAGTGAAAAAATAACAATATTTCTTCACTACAGAAACTACATTTTTGGGTCAGAATATTTGCTTGAAACAAGTGAATAAACGAGTGAAAGAGCAGATTTGAGGTAGCCAACGTATGTGAGCATAAAATAAAAAGAATATTTGCTTGAAACGAGTGAATAACGGAGACATTTCATCTCTTGGATAAAAAAAAACTCTTGTATTTTCACTCGTGGCTTCGCCACTCGTGAAAATACTGAGTTTTTCATCCACTCGATGAAATATATCCGTTATTCACTCGTTTCAAGCAAATATCCTCTATATATTCGTATTATTGCGCTATGGGCGGATCACTATTTGATATACCAATAGTATTGGTATATAGATTTGCTTTATACCAACACTTTAAATGCCATGTTATTTTTAATGTATGTGGTATAAATATATATATATATATATATATATATATATATATATATATATATATATATATATATATATATATATATATATATATATATATCTGAAAACTAATATAAAATTCTAAGTTGTTGCGTGCAATATCTCGAGAAATTGCTATTCCAAGTTGGAGCCAACGGCCATGCAATTTCTCAAGAAATAGCGCAACAATTAGAAATTCCAAGTTGTTGCGCGCAATTTCTCGAGAAATGGCGTATTCCAAGTTGGAGCCCAATAAAAAAAAAACTGTCAGCATGGCATCGTTGAAATATTACGACGGAGCGAAACCAGGGAAAAAAAGAAAACTATCTAATGAAGAATTGAAAGAAAAGAAAAATGATTATGAAAAACATAGGGTTGAAAGAACCTTTAATGATAAATGGAAAGAAAACAGAGACTGGTTAATGTTTGATGAAATAACGCAAGTTATGCAGTGTGCCATGTGTCTCAGTTTCTACGGCGAGAAAGCGAGGTCTGATGAAAATTTGCGAAACACAAACGCGTTTATCATTGGATGTACAAATTTTAGAATGTCAACAATAAATGATCATGAACTTTCCAAGTCCCACAAAAAAGCATCAGAGTTTGTTTCAGGCAGACAGAAAACTGCTCAGGAAAAACTAGGATCAGAAGCCGGCAAAGCACTTAGGCAATTAAAGGCAGCTGAAAGAAGTAGATTAGTGCATTTGTTCAGAAATGCACACGCAGTAGCCAAAAATAATCGTCCACTATCAGATTATACATGGCTGTGTGAAATTGACAAAGCTAAACAATTAGACATAGGCAGTATGTATATTAATGACAAAGCAGCTGCAGATTTCATACACAGTATAGCACAGACAGAGAAGCAAAAAACTGTGAATCTTATAGAGTATAATCCATTTTTTGCCTTTATGATGGATGGAAGTACAGATATCTCAGGAGATGAACAGGAGACCTTGGACATTAAGGAAGACTGTTTAGACTATCGAGATGAACTTGACAATTTTGATAAACTGATCATGTTTACAACAGACTATCAGTGAATTTGACTTAACTTTACTTGATTAACATGTGTTATTTACACTTAGAAAATAGAAAACAAAACATGTTACAAAATACCTCAATTTTTTTATATTTTGTCGGTCTGATAGATTTTTTTTCGGTCTGACAGATTTTCAGGTTTTGTCAGACCGAATGTCTGACACTTTTTTTTTTAGCTTTCGGGAAGTCTGCCATTTGATCAGGTGCTGAACTCATCTTGGCCAACATATGAATGATTTAAAAGATCCTATTATCAATTTCATGTCTTAAATTTGGAAGTAAGTTTAGTGCCATCTTTCAAAAACTTAAAAAATAGTGCAATTTTCTTGTGCAAGCAAATCTAGAAGTCTAAATATAGGAGCAGTGATGACTAACAATGAACTCTTCCACAATGCTCTTCCAGCAGATGCAAACTGCCATGGCCAGTGGGTTTCGACAGTGAAAAAGAAAATGTTGACAACACACACTCCCCTTATACAAATGAACAAGATGTCTATAAATTGTGCAGCATTGAGTCTTTCCCCTTGCGGAGTTTGTGCTAATTTTTTAAAATATAAATCTCATTTGCTTTGCACATTCAGTTGCTAATTACATATATCAGCATAAAAGAACACAATACACGTATTACCCAAATATGATTTATGTGCTTTAAAGATTATTTAATTGCCACTTTTGCCCAATGTTTTACTCTTGCTTTGTATTTAAATTGACCTAGTTTGAATGCCAGTACTTCAATTCCATGTGACATGCAGTAAATATGCCAGTTAGTTCTGATTGGTGGTTATTATCTTACTATGGATTTGAACAAAGAATAGCCACCTATCAGAATTAGAGGTGGCATATTTCTCTGGTGACACAATGGAAGAACAGGAATAGCCCTCAAATTTAATGCAGGTAGACAATATGCAAAGAGAAATTTCATATGATGTGGTTCTAAATTGATCAGTAAAGTACTTGAGCAATTGTAAACAAATTTTCTTTTCCTGGCGTTTTTTATCAATGGCTGCACATGTTGATGGAATATAATAATCAGCATGGAATAAGTGGGCTTAAGATTTTTGGGTATATTTTCAAACCAACCAAGTTAGCCACCTCGTGCTGTTTAATTTGTAGAAATGGAGTTATTACTTTTCTTTCCTACTGACATAAATAATAATGTTCCTGCTACAGTTTCAATTGAATTCTTAGTTTAAAGAATGAGAAGAAAAACAACTAAGAAATATTCATATCTGCTGAAGTATAAAACAAAATCATTTTGTATAAATTCTTCACCTTTTGTATTGATATGGAAAAAGCATAGCTACATTGGTTAATCATTTTACGCCTAACCACCATTCCTAGATTGTAACTTTCTTCTAGAAGGATACATCTGATCTGGAGTTTTATTTTCCTCTTTTTTGCATTCTCCAATCATATTGACTTTTTAAAAAATTACTGTGTAACACTGGTTAACTCAATTTTCATAAATCTGTCTTGAAATGATTGGGGTTTGAACCATACAACAAAGCAAAGTGGACAACTATGGAACCCTGGTCGAACGAAAGGGTTTGGAGTGTTGTAATACAGTTACAGGGGTTTGGAATTCTATCACAAGGCTATCAGGTTGCAGCAAGGGTTTGGAATTCTATCAAGGTTGTCAGGTTACAGCAACAGTTCAGATTACAGAAAGAGTTTAGAATTCTGACAGCCTGTATAGAATTATAAACCCTTGCTGTAATCTGACAGCCTGTATAGAATTATAATCCCTTACAGCAAGGGTTTATAATTATATCATAAGGCTGCAAGGTTACACCATGGGTTTATAATTCTATACAGGCTGTCAGGTTACATGAAGGGTTTGGAATTCTATCACAAGGCTATATGTTTACAGCAAGGGTTTAGAATTATATCACAAGGGTGTCAGGTTACAGAAAGGTTTGGAATTCTATCAAAAGAATGACATTTTACAACAAGGGTTTGGAGTTAAATCACAAGACTATAAGGTTATAGCAGGGGTTTATAATTCTATACAGGCTGTCAGATTACAGCAAGGGTTTACAATTCTATACAGGCTGTCAGATTACAGCAAGGGTTTATAATTCTATACAGGCTGTCGGGTTACAACAAGAGTTTGGTATTCCTATAACATGGCTGTAAGGTTGTGAGTCATCATAGACAATGTTCAATGTTTAGGATCAAGATAGTTTTGTGTTCATTTCACATTGCTAAACTATGGCAGATGTTCTCAAATGTATAGTACCACTGAGAGAAGTGTGGTTTAAAATGCAAGACCAACATGTAAATCAAGCTAACATTTATGGGAACAAAGGGGAAAGCTGAATGTAGGTCTTTGTGATGCCAAGTTCCAAACGAATTTGTTTCAATCCATAAGGTCCTTGAAATGTTATTAAATGGAAGAAAGATAGCCACAACAGAAAAAACAGCTTCTTGTTGTTGTAGCTTTAACACCATTTTTCAGCAAATTCCTGGCTATATATGGCAGCCAGTATAATTTCTGGAAGATAAACCTAGGAAAACCCAGTGAAGAACCACCAACCTGCACAAAGTTCCTGGCAAGCTTTTTCATGTACCCCCACTGGCCTAGCCTGAGATGGAACTCGTGCAGACAGAGGTGAGCTGGCAGTAATGGGGAGCATTTTAGACCACAACTGCATATGCCTCCATTTATGGGCACATCATAGAAGCAGCTGGAACAAGAGAACATTTAAGTCTGGTATCCCTCCCACACAAAGTTAGGTACTTTGGAACAAAAGTATATTAAATACTGGTATCCCTTCCATTAAAGGTCAGGTACTTTGGAACAAAAGCAATTTGAATACTGGTATCCCTTCCATTAAAGGTCGGGTACGTTGGAACAAAAGCAATTTGAATACTGGTATCCCTTCCATTAAAGGTCAGGTACTTTGAAGCAAAAGCAATTTGAATACTGGTATCCCTTCCATTAAAGGTCGGGTACTTTGGAACAAAAGCAATTTGAATACTGGTATCCCTTCCATTAAAGGTCAGGTACTTTGGAGCAAAAGCAATTTGAATACTGGTATCCCTTCCATTAAAGGTCGGGTACGTTGGAACAAAAGCATATTAAATACTGGTATCCCTTCCATTAAAGGTCGGGTACGTTGGAACAAAAGCATATTAAATACTGGTATCCCTAACATTAAAGGTCGGGTACTTTGGAACAAAAGCATATTAAATACTGGTATCCCTTCTATTAAAGGTCAGGTACTTTGGAACAAAAGCATATTAAATACTGGTATCCCTTCCATTAAAGGTCAGGTACATTGGAACAAAATAGCACATTAAATGTTGGTATCCCTTCCATTGGGAGCTAAGATATGGTCACAATATAACTATGGAAACAGGACAATACAACTCTGGTGGCCTAAATGGTTTGAGCATCCACCTCAGATATACCAATGACTTATATTAATGGTACTAGCAACTGCCTCGCTTAGGTCTCAGCATTAAATGTTAGAAATTGTTGGCCTGGAGTTGGAATAATATTACTAGGTGAGATATGATGCTAGATCATGCCCCAGTGATAGACATAGTAATAATAATGATACTAATAATAATACATGTAATAATAATGACTTTATTTAAGGAAGATAACACAATTAGCTAATAACTATACTACCTTGATGACCTCGTGCAAATTGATTTTATTTATTTTATCTGCATCTCTGAAGCCACTCTATATATTGGGTTTGGAAGAAGGAAATAGAGTAGGCATTCTTATCTCAGCTGGAATACTATTCCAGAGCAAAGTTCCAGAGTATTGGAAACTTTAAAAAAAATATAATTCCTTATTTGGTTTGGGAGTTTCATACTGGTTGGTAGACATGGATATCAAATATTACCAGGTAGCTTAAACTGAAATGGTGATAGTAAATATTCAGTACTAATATTGGTGTATATTAATTTGGCTTTTCTCAGACAAATTTGATTCTGCCAGCTTCGCTATGTTTTTATCATTTGAATTACCCCATACTGTATTACAACAGTCTAAATAGGGTTGTATGTATTGACTTTTTTTTACCGATATGTTTGATATGTTCAGTCTATAATTTGAAATTCATCAAGACTTGTTCTTTTTTGCAGTTTTACCAGAATTTAACTCCATGCCATTGCATGTCCAGCAGTTGTTCAGTTTGTTTAGGGCAACCTGTAAAGAAAATTTGAGTTAAAGCTTTGTGTTTTTGGACAATTTTGTGTCACCTGCATAGAGACCTGTAGATGATATTGAGTCCTTTAGTAAAAGTGGTAGGTCATTAATAAAAAATGCAAATAGTAATAGACCTAGAATTGTGGTATTCCATTCTAATTGTTTTCAAGTTCATACAGAACATTATATAAGCATATTGTGTTTTCTCACTTAAATATGAAACCATCTAACTGTGCTTTCATCGTATTGGTAAATTTTCAGTTTCTTTGAAAGGATTTCATGATCCACAATGTCAATAGCTTTACTGGAATCTACAAATACAGATTCAATTATTCTACCTTTGTCAAGTGTTTGAAGCCATTTATCAGTTACAGAGATCAAAGTCTCACATGAATGTTTCTGTCTAAAGCCTGATTGATTAGGGTGTAACAGTGAGTGCTTGGTTAAATATGACATGAATGAGTCTTGGATATGCTTTTCAATCAATTTGGAAATGTTTTGTAGTATTGAGATTGGACAGTAGTTATCAGCATCATCCTTAGAACCAGATTTGTGAATAGAAGATATTTTGGCAGTTTTCCATATTTTGGGGACAGATGAGGTTGCAATACTGAAATTGATTATGAAATGTTATGCAATCTAAAATAGCCGAGTCAGAAGATTGAATGATTTGTGGACCATTCTAATCCAGTCCTGTAGCTTTCTTGGTATCAAGTTCACTGAGACATTTTTAACCAGTTTTTTTTTTATACTAGTGGGATAGAGAAACATAACTCCTTAGAGATTTTGCAGCTGCAGAACATTTTCAGTTTATTAAAGTCGTTTTCTATGACTGGTTATTTGAACTTTGTGCTAATGTTGGTGTAAAAATCATTGGAAATGTTTGTAATGTCAGTGTCATTAGTAACTGTGGTGTCATTTACCATAGTGGGTGAATATTATTTAATCTTTGTATGTTTTTCCAATGAGTTCATTGAAGACTTTAAAAATGGAGTTTGTGTTGCTCTTTTCATTTTTTTTTAAAAAAGCTTTTTTAAATCATACTTGTTATTTGATTTCTCCAAACTTTATATTGTACATGGTTTCCCATAGCCTTGAATTGGAATCTTGTTTTATTATAATCTGTGATTTCTGTAATAAGCCAATTAGTTTAGGTTTCATTCTTTACTTGATGTACTTTCAGTAGTGTATGATTACTACATCCATAAATCAGTCAGTCCACACCCTCAGAGCTTCATCTGTCATTCACATTTTGGATCATATTCCATGGAACTTTATATTGGTCATCAAGAATTTGTTCATCATTAATGTTTTTTAATGATCTGTGAGTTTTGTGTGTATTTTTCTTCTTTCTCTTGCATTTAACCTTTCTTGTCAAAAAAGTCGGATATTGGTTACTACAACCAACACTTGTTACATGAACACAAACCACATTGTCTGGTAGGTTGGTAAAAATGTGATCAATAAGAGTGCTTGATTTTTCTGTTACCGTTGTGGGCTCATTTACCAGCTGGTCTAGGACTAATGATTCAATAAATTCCATTCAGTTGTTCCTTATTTGAGAAATTCAGTAGGTCTTTGCTTGGCCGAGTATGTTTCTTACTCTTTTGCAAGATTATTTTCCATTTCTTTCAAAACTTTATCATTCCAAATTGCTTTGGAGAAAGGTGGCCTATAAATGAAACCAACCAGGAATGACTTAACATTATTTTGAGAAATTTCAACCCAGATACTTTCAATTTCATGTGACTCCAAGTCATGTCGCCTTTCTGCATTTACATCTTCCCTAATGTATACAAGACCTCCCCCTGCTGTCTCTCTGTCTCTGTGTAATGGTTTATTGTTTTGACAGTGAAATAGATTATCATTGTGGTTAGCTTTAAATTTGTTTTCAGTGAATCCTAAAACATGTATATTATTTTCCATGGAAGACAACATTAACTTAATCTGGTCTATTTTTTTCAACTTTACATTGTACATTTTAAGTGACCTTTGTTTGAACTTTTTATTTTTAGTTTCATATTAATTATATGTCTCTGTTACGTATATCTGATTTAATTTATATTTGATTTAAGGTAGCTAATTATTTTAAATTTTCATTACATGCATCACTGGAGATATTTTCCAGAAAATCAGTTGACCTAATTTTTTTTGTATAAACCTAAGGCTGACCTATATTCTGACCTTCAAAATTTGTAACAACCACAAACAAGTTTTTTAAAATTTATTTTTATTGTGAGAATGATAAGTGTGAGATCGAGGCTGTATTGGATATGTGACCCTAAACTTGTCAATAGTTCTGGTGAAGTAAACATTTATAAATTTTATTTTTCTAGTAAAATGATTGGTTTCATCAAGGTCATATTATAAGTACACGACTCTAAAATGTAAACATGCTCATGTGACCCACTTGATTTTGCAACTCTAGGATTTCAGAATCAACTGCATTTTATATTACTGTATAACCTTTGTTTATAGAGATATTTCGTCCGTTGGGGCATTTTCATTTTCTTTACTGGAAAATGTCTAGTTTGTCAGTTTCGAGTTATATGTTAAATTTTCTTCAGATTAATTGGATTTTAAAAGATTAATTTGTTTCTCTGGAAAAAAATTGAGAGCTCATACAGAATTCTTTGACAAAGACAGTTTATTAAAAATAGATTCAGGTTTCAAACACTGTTATTTCTTGTGTTTCTACCTTAGATACAACACTATACAGACTACAGCATGCATCATCTTCCATCTTGAATTTTCGTCAAGACTCAAACTTGAATTCATTAGAACATTTTATTACAAAGGACTCTGAAAATTTAATTTTTGGATTTGAGTCTTAAAACTGTTAAGTTCTTTTTTTTCATGTTTACATTGTTTTCCCAAGGAAATAAATTAAAATTTTACAAGCTTGTTGTTTACACTTTTTATGTGTTAGTGTTTATTAGAGCCTAAACATGTATCAGTCTCAGTTAACCTTTATCATTTTGACAACCTATATCCATATTTATATGCTCAAATGTTCAATATATGTGTGTGTGTGTGTATACATATATATATATATATATATATATATATATATATATATATATATATATATATATATATATATATATATATATATATATATCACATACAGATCCTGAAAATCCATTAACTTTTGCATTTACCATAGTGTATATTGTCCATAGTCTCACTAGGTATGTTGCATTTTTTTTATAAATGAAGCATTGGCATTCTCATCTTTGCCAACTTCCTATATGCATGTACAACATGTTGATTGACAGAGACTTTGTTTTCCACATTTACGGCATCTGAAGCACTCAATCTGTTTGCCATGATGTCATACCTGTGTCGCATGCAGTGTTTATCCACAGTAGAGACGGTATTATTTACAGTGCCTGAAAATGCTGGTGCAGGCAAAATACTTGTCTGAGCTGAGGACCATTGATGTACACTTATTGCTGTTGCAGGTGTGGCACATGACTGAAGAAGGTGGGTACAGTTGTTTGCAATCCAGGATTACTATGGGTATCAGTTATTACTTGTGTAGTCATTTTACATTTTCTTTTGGCTAGTATTGGGATTGTCTGTGTCTGGCATGACACTTGCTATTTGGGAGTCTGTCAGAATTGCTGTTAATTGTTAATCCTTCCCTGTGCTGACATAATAGCATATAACTCGTTTTAATTCTTCAATTTAGGCCTCCAAGTTCCTATTTGTTTTTTGTTGTACACACATGGAGAAATCATTATGGTTTAAGCCATCACTGTAATGGTCATGATTTATGGAGCGTGTAATTGCCTGACACTCTGAAGGGGTGTTAATTTTATTGCCTGGGTCATCTATGTGAAAGACTTTCGGAGCCGTTTCATATTTAGCACTAAATCTAGTTACTGGTGTAGATGTCAGCATAACCTTTAGCATGGGTATTCTCATCCTGTCTACATTTACAGATAATATGATCTAATCATATGAAACAGTTCAGCCCCTGTATGTGTAACACACGTTTTATACACTGTAGGTGTCACAGTGTTCTTCTCTTGTGTTATGTAGATACCGGTAGTACCAATTTGAACAACTTGAACTGCATTAAGTCATGCAAGGTTCTGAATCCAATATCTGTTTTACAAACTCTAACTTTTGTGGATCTATTTGCACAGTGACACTGTGTTTATTATATGTGTGACCCTCAGGAATTCTCGATAAATGTCTGGATAAATAAAATCCTTTGTTTTGAACAGGTTTTCAAAATTCTTTTGAATAACTGATTGTATGCACATTAAATTTCACTGAGAATAACTTTATATTGTCAAAAATCCAAAGTATTAATTATGGCAAAAAGTATTAGCGTGTTTAACACCAGTTTTTACGAGATGGAGATGAATCATCCATTCAAGGCAGCCATCACTCTAAACTGCCACTGCAGACATCATAACAATATTACTATAACTGTTGAGGCTACATTAAAAATCCCTAAAACACTCAAAATCACCAGAAATGTAAATGAAGGTTAAGAAGCTTCAACTTCTTCAATGCTCAAAATCACCAGATATGTAATTGAAACCCACAAAGGTTAAGAAACTTCAACTTCTTCACTTGGGAATGATAAATCCATACAAGCATGTATTACTGTTGGTTTGGAGTCCGTGAATGACATAAGCATCACATGTTTTAAAAATGACTCATGACAGCACCATTAAAAACTGATACAGCAAAACATGGGTAAGAATTGTTGTGAAATTTATTTAATGACTGTTTTGTTGAACATCAAAATCTATACATCAGACAACTAAATATTTATAATTGAAAGATGAATATTCCACTTATTGGATGTAAATTATGATGTGATGTAAAATAATTTTCAACATGGCAGCACATACGAACTAAAAAAATTCAAATCTATGACCTTGACAACATCCATAAATATAGTGTCAAAAATATTAAACTTGACAAAAGTTACAAACTTTGGTAAAGTTCAAATTTAAAAAAAATAATCCTGCACTCATGAACTTAGAGGTTTTTAAATGAATAAACCTTTCTTCTTTATGAACTGTCAAATAAATGTAAATGCAGTTTAATCCAAATTTTATTCAGTTGATACAATGACATAATAAATGTCAAACATGAGCAATCTTATGTTCAAATGCATTACAGCTAGAATATTGAACAAAAGTTTTTTTCTTTTTTCTTTAATTAATCCTTACAAAATGCTTTTAAATGACATTTCAATAATACCGTTTGCAAATATAAAGAATTATCATGATGTGTACCATGGTAATGTCACACAAAATATAGAACAATAACTGACAAAACAATCCTCTGAAACCAGCAATAACTGAGCTCATAACCTGGCATGGAAATATGATATCTGGACCATCAATAAAGCAAGCATTTTACAGAATGCTATGTCTCACTTGCAAATGTCAAATAATCTGGCAAAGACGGTGATGCGTGAAAAGAAAGCAACTGTGACCATCTGCCTATAATGAGCAGTATGCTCCCCGATGTATGTATGTATGTATGTATATATATATATATATATATATATATATATATATATATATATATATATATATATATATATATATATATATATATATCATTCAATATTCACGATTGAGTAACAGTAACATCCCAAATGAATATATCCCTCAATTTTTATTACTGCGAGTAGCAGTACCCTCCCTTACAAATATATCCCTCAATTTTCATTACTGAGTAACAGTACCCTCCCCAATGAATACACCCCCAATTTTCATGAAGGGATAAGTACCCTCCACATTGAATATACTCCCTAAATTTCCATGACTGTAAATCAGTACAGGCAAGAATGAGACTGATCTAAATTCAAAAACGTAATGCTAATATCTATACCAACAACAATGCTGTTTGCAAAGTGTCACCAATGTCTAGCCTACATATTGCAGACAGGACAAAGACAGCCATAGTAAAAAGTACATTATTATGATTAAGAAGGTACAGTTCATTATAAACAAGGTCTCAAGTGTTACATGTAAAAATTCCTAAATGAAAACAATTATCTGCACTTCATGACTTTTAGCATAACAATAGGGAGTGTACTGCATTTCATCAATGTTCATACATTCAAAGTAAGTCAAATCTTTGCACATGGAAACTGAACTTGTAAATATTCACTTCAATAAGCTATATTCAACTTAATGCAGTATTTATTCTGAAACTGCCAATCCTTTGCAAGCACAAGGCTGTGACAGATTTAGATGATGCACTTAATCTTTTGGCATATATGTAATCTAAATCTGAAATGTAGGCAATATAAGATAATACATTTCCCATATTTGTTCATCTGGGATAATGCTGCTCAAGGCAAGCACTTTCTGAAGTTTTGTGTTTCGGGTCAAGAGTTCTTTGTTTTGATTGTGCTTGTCAGGCTTCCAATTTTCATGCCAGGTTGACTCCAGCCAATTGCATATATCCCTGCAGGTATGTCTGGGCTTCCTGTTGCATGCCAGTATTAATCAGGGGCAGCAGCTGCAAAAAAGATCATAACAAATCTTAATTGATCAAAAATATGAACTGTAAAAAAAATATGTTTTTGAAAAAAAATCACATCACTGGTAACCTTGACCTTTATACTAGACCCTGCCTTTGTGACAATCTACACTAGGGCTTCTGACATTTTCATTGCCAGATATTTACCCTCCCGATTAATATGGTTGCTGGATACTGATGAAATTTATTGCTTGTACATGAAAGGAATGCATTCATAATTACAGATAGTATCCATTAACTGATTAATGGATGCACTGTTGCTTTAGTTTTTGTTTTAATCTTTAAGTTTTCAAAATTTCATCTATAACACTTTATTTTTAAAATTAATATTCTTTCTGCAAATCTGCAGTATAACCCAGGAACATGATTTTATTCTTTTCTTAAGCAACCACCTCTGAGAATGGGAGAAAAATTACCTACATGGGTGCTTATTTCTACAAATATTACAAATTTGCCTGTTTCATGCAGATTATTGTTTAATGAAGGTGACTTTTAATACGGGTTTGACAAATTTTCTTATTACAATACAGATAAAAGGATTTGAAAGTACATATTAATACATATGTTATGTTGGACAGTGTGCTAACATCCCAATTAAGTGTTTTATGGGTTTTAAAGGTGAAAATAAAGATTGCTTCTGTTGCTTTTGTGGTTCTAATTATAGTCAGGACAACACACGATTTAAAATTATCAATGCAATAAGAAATGGCAACACATCACTTGGTGTGAAATGGTGATGTAGGACTAACACTGCCAAAGAAAACAGCCCAACACAATGATACACATCACATTGTGTGAAATGGTGTAGGAATTTTCTGAGAAAACAGTCCAAGATGATCATTTATTTTTAAGATTTCAAGAAATCAGGTAAATAGAAGATGGATTGTCACACATGCATTATCTAATACTATAGGACTAAACAGTGTCTGAATAATTAAGAATTCCAAGATGCACTTATAATTAGGGCATAAACGATTAGCATTTTTCTACCGATTTCCGATTCCGGATTTTGGGCATGAAATTTTTCCGATTCCGGATACGATTCGATTAATCGGAAATGCTAAATCCGTATTTTTTTTTCTAAAAAATTTCATCTTCCGTTTCTGGGTTTCTGGTATCTGGTTTTGCCGTGTCTAGCATGTTACTTAGTACTTTACCATATCCGGCTTCATTTCCGGTTTTCACCCACCGGTTCAAGTAGATTGTCTCACAGTGTGGTTGCGTTGATCATATTGGACTTTTCTGACTTCTTATTTAACTTTATTAACGCACTATCGAATGACACGCAGTGTTAGACACGGTGCTACAGAAATTCAACTTTATTATTTTTATTATCCGAATCGGTCGTTCCTGCCTTGTCTGACTCCGATTAATCGGAAGTTTATACTATCCGGTGGAATCCGATTTCCAGATCAAAAGTCAGTTATGCCCTACTTATAATATTTAAAATTTTAGGACTGAAAATGCTAAAGAACTGTTATGGGTTGATAAATCTAATTCTTCCTAATAAACAAAAAGAGAAAGAAGAAAATAAAACAGAAAGCAAAGACAAGTAAATAAAATGTATTAAAAGACAAAAATAATCTTTACATGGCTGGGTAGTACTGCATACACCCTAGCTGATGGCATGTTTCTCCTTTTGGCAATAAACTTAATGTTGGTTTTTTTATCCTTCTTCAGCCATGACTGCTGAGTATTGAAACCATCTCTAAAATTCTTAAGTGACAATAGATTTTCAAGATGGCTACCAACTTTGGCTACATGTGAGATAAGCACCATTTTCATTCAGGATCATCTAGATATTGTAAGAAGTTCTGGGTGAAATGTCGACAAAACAATCTGTTCAATGGGTTTAGTTGTTATTGCTGCTTTTTGGGTTTAATGCCATTTCCATACATGCCAATCCCTGACGAGGACAAATTGTAATCCAAGTGGTCAAAAAGCGGAATCCAGGCAGAAAAAGCATCATCCACATAAACATGCTAAAAGTTTAATAAACAATGATATATTTGCTCCTCTCGTCTTTTAACATCATCTACTGCTTCACATTTTCATATGTAGCCCTTTTAGCTTTACATACATATTGACTAGAATCCATCTGAAGACTTTTAGTGCAAAATATTAAAATTATTTCCACATGGCCTGTAATAGATGTCACGTGATGCTGCCCTCATGTCTTCATATTTGGAGGATTCTGCTATTTTTTGTTTCATTTATTTTTTGCCTTTTTCTAATCCATCTGTGAAATTATTTGAAAGGAGACATTTTTGCTCTCATATAGGCATCAACTAAATTAAAAAATACTTTTTAGCACCAAATACCTTTAGACTGGTTCTTCATTAAATATGAATTAGAATAAAGAATCTGAGCGTAAAGATTGAAAATAGAAAACCAGTCTGTTCTCTCCTGACTAAGTCATACAGCTGCTATAAATAGAATACGAGGTCAAAGGTTGCTATAAATAAAACATGATCCTGTTAGGAAAGTGACACAAGTCCACAAACAGGTGTACTCTTATATTGTAGTAACGTAAAAGCTGTCTTTTCTATAAAAAAATTATGGTCCCGGCGATAAATTGAATGTTAATAAAAATGAAAAAACAAATAATTGATTTTTTGGGAAGGTCAATATATCGAAAAAGTGTAATCCATATACGTTTATGTGTAAGGCGTAACTTAGTGGAAAAAAGCGTAATGATTACGCCAAAAGCATAATGGGTGGCATGTATGCATTTCTCAAGGCAAGACAGGCCAGAAAAACAGATGGAGGAAGGACACAAGGCGTTGGTGAAAAGCACTGACCAATGATAAGAGGTTTAGTGATAGCAAGATTTTCAAGATATCTGTCTTGGTTCTGGATGTAAGATCAGCATCATTTTCATTTATCAAAGGCAGTAGGGATAGTGAGATTTCTAAGATGACAACCAAGGTGGACATATCTGACCTTAGATCAGTATCATTTTCATATAGTAATAAATAATTCCCATAAGATGTCTTCTAGTTAAAGCCCATGTCAACAATACTTTCCTTTTAATTTGAGTAGCAATAAGATGCTTAAGGTCACCACTGCTGTAACCATACCAACTGTCCAAGTAAAACTAATTTCATTTAGGACCAACAAGACCTTGGGATGATTGTGTGCGGAAAGTTCCTCGGCAATCACACATGTAGTTGAAAAGGAGTGTTAACAAATCGATGAACTGGTCCATATAAAGGAGAATGAAATGTTTAAACCATACAAGAGTTGCAGTTTTGGGAGACAATGAAAGCTGAAAATATAGAAGGAAATCCAAAAACTGGCTGTATACAAGGGGTACAACTTATTCAAGGTACATTACTACTATTATACAACAATATAGTCTTGTGACTTAATTACATGTAATACAAACCTTGCCAGGGTATTGTGAGGCCAGTTTCTCTAGGTGCTTAACCAGTCTCATTTTAAGCTGGGGAACACTGTCTCCAACTGGGTCATGCTCTTTCTTGCCAGCGAATGCCAGCTGAGAATAAGCTGTCTGGTAACCTGGAAGGCAGATATTGAGGTGTTTATACAAGTGCTCATTTCCGAACAATTTGATGAAATTAAATAATTTTAATGTTTTGTGACCCTTGGCAAGAAACACATTACAGTTTCATTGTTAGTTTTTTCTGCCAATGGTATCATCAAAGAAACATATCAGACTTCAACAAGAGCAACATGACTTGCACATTATATGGCTACTCCTTGTTTAGTGGTCATCTTTATAGACATAGCTGAGCATAAATGGCAGATTACTGACCAATACATATCAATGATCTTGCCCTTTGGATAAGGTATGCAGTACTGAGCTTAACTTTATGTGCAGAAACCATTTTTTTGGTATTAATCCTATGATGATCTTGACTTCTGATATTATGGTACCATAATGCCACGAGTCATCCACAAACATGGGTAAAGATATTTGGTCATCAACTAAAATTTGTCTGCAGAAATAATTTTTCAGAAATCCTTCACAAATCTTATACTTTTCCTCCATAACTAAATTCTGAATCTCTATGACTAAATTCTATAATGTGTATGATGAAAATAGCTGGTGACTGATTGTGGTATTACAGTGCACCAATACTTTAAGGTTATACAGTGTCACAAAAAAATGTTCATTATCAACAAGTTTTGTAAAGACAAAGTAAAACGATAAGATTGTGAGGATGACATATGAAGGTTCCTGATCAACAGGGGATGTTCATGGTGTGCATAAAGGGTAACTAGATATTAAAGAATAATTCAGTCAATCAGAGTGATTTGTGTTGGTTAAAAATACTTTAATAATATTGGTCACACACAAGCTAAATTACAGATTAAATCTGAACTTCCTTCAAGAAATACAAGTCACATTTACTGTATCTGAACACTGTATTAACAATCAAATGTAAGATGGAAACAATCTATCAGAAAGTGCTTCCTGCTGAAGGTTAATTGCATAAAACACAATTAGGTGGATCTTCTCCCTTTCATATGTAGGAGATGGCTATGACTCCTGATACATGCAATGACTATCTCATCCTTACATATGGTTCTCACCTAAAGAGGGTCTGACCACACAGAGCTTGTTATTTGACTACGCCATTCCATAATGCCTGTCATTTACTAAATAAGGAATTTTTAATGCCAGCTTTAAAATCAGTGTATGGTATTTTTACAATCAGAAGGTTGTAAAGATAAGGCTATTTTCTCGGTACGGTCTGTTCTTTCAATACCTGTTAATACTGACACTGACTAGTAACCAAAAGAGTATTATATTGTGAGAGGTACAACTCTTCATGTAATGAGAAGATTGATCAATAATAGATTTTCCAAACTGAAATTGTGAGGAAGTTGAATATGTACACAGGTAATAATAACACTAATTAATAAGGTAGAAAAGATAACTATATATTCTGCACTTTTCATCACGATTATCTCCTCTTGTTGCCAGCTGATCCACCAACTTACTACAGACTGACAAACAAACAATGGGACTTGTCAATTACTGGATATTTCCATGACTCTTTCATTACTTTCCATGAAGATTCCTCACCCACAATGATTTTTCCTGATCACACGAACTCTTGATTTTCTTATTTTTGGCCAAATAATCTTGAACTTAATCTGTGGACCCCAAACTAATGGGCTTTTTTCATACCTTGGAAGCTGTTACAAACTTTGTTCAATGTACATTGCCTAGAACTAGTGTTATTATTCAGAAAGTATGTTTCTTCTTTCAGCCACAATGACCTTACCCTTCAACTTTTTGATTCCAAAATCAATAGGTTTCAAAACAGGCCTTAAAGATGCCCTTGGCTTTATCAGATCTGCTATAGTACAGATGTTTATGTTTAACTCTATCACTGTTGTCCTTATCACATCTGATCAAGTGTAGATATTTATGCTTAACTCTGCAGCTGTTATATTTATCAGATTTACTCCACTATAGATATTTATTTTAAATGCAAGGATCTGTTGTGTAATATATTTTAGGATATGACAAAATCCTGCCTAAGACTCAAGTATTATTCATCATGTGACCTACCTGGTGTCTCATCCACCTCTATGAAGTGTTCATCGTCAGGGATACTGTCATCCTCTGGCAACTCAAACAGACCAATTAGTGCCTGTAGTAACTTCGGCCTAAAAGAAATTTTGAGTATGGTGGTGATCATAGTAGACAGATCGGTATCATTTTCACATTTTCAACTACACACCATAAAAATTTATAGTGAAACCCATTTGACAATACAAACATCTGTTCAAGTGGTGATGTGATAACAAGATTTTCAAGATGGCCAACATGGCAGATATCAGATTAGTAATATTTTTGTTTAAGAACAACTAGATATCTTAATAGACGTCATTATGTGAAAATTCCATTTTACGACAACCATCCACTTCGGAAAAGAAGACAGATGATTATCAAGCATTGGTGACCATTCTGGCAAAATAAGTCTTTTGTGAAAACCCACTTCAGTACCATTTCCATATTAAATGTCCAAGGGGCACCATCATCTTCATTAACACAAGATTCATACAAAATTCTGAATGATAAATTTAAAGACTTTTTCAAAACTTTCAAAGACCACAAACATGGATTTCCTAATGATAAATGTAAAATAATACTACCATATTTTTGGCAGGCATTCTGATGGCAAATAATTACTTTTTGTGTTCTTCAAACACATTAAATTCCTTAATTTGATGTCCCAAAAAAACCTAGAGAAGATACCTTTGCAACACCCCACCCCTGCTGTAACAAGGTTAACATCAACTCATATGATTGGCTGCCATAACAGGCATTTGTTACCTAAACACTTTGGGCAGTTTTGAGCAAATACAACTTTAAAATTAACCTGATATGCACTTAAACAACTTGCAGGTGTAGTATAATCCATAATGTGTTAAGTACTGTACATTTATCCATGAATTTGACAATAGCTCATGTGTTAGAAAATTCATGCATTAATCACATCCCGTTTTTAAAAAAACACATAAAAAATGGTAGCCTTCTTATGATCTATATTCAATTGTCACATGTGTCATATAATAATTCACTACAATATTATTTGCCTAGGTTTTGGTCTGCATGAATGAAAAACCTATTGTCTTTTTGTGGCAACCAAGGCAATGAGGCTGATCATATGGAAATATAAACTTGTGAAAATACAAATTTTCGCAAACATCTTTCGAGATGTACCTGATGGCCATATATCAAATTTCAAAGTATTGTTAATTAAATTTGCATTTTATGCCACCATTGGTAGCCATTGTAAGCATAAAATTACTTTTTTTCCTGCAAAAAGGACACTATCATTGCACAATAAACGAGTTACTTTAGAAAATGCAACAATCCATCTGATTCCATTGCTTTCATTCATGTTTGGCACTGACTTCCTTTGATGAAGCTGTTTTTACTGAAGATTGCAGTGGACTTGCTTTGATGAAGGGTGAACTGTTTTTACTGAAGCAGTGGACTTGCTTTGATGAAGGGTGAGCTGTTTTTACTGAAGATTGCAGTGGACTTCCTTTGATGAAGGGTGAGCTGTTTTTACTGAAGATTGCAGTGGGCTTGCTTTGATGACGAGTGCTTTCCATTGTGGCAGCAATATTGGATGTCACATTGCTACAATTTACAGAACTAGACATCATAAAATGTCTTTTAGTGAAAATACCATGCTGACATCATAAAGAGAGAATAAGAATTTCAAGATGGCAAACAAGACTTTTTGGGATGTCAGATCAGACTCATTTTTATTTAGGACTGTCCAACTGCCACATCATAAATGTCTTTTGGTGAAACCAATATTTTATATTAAAATGTTTCTTCAAAAATCTTACCCAATCATGATAATTAAGGAGAACTACCATTACCTCGCAAATCCAGCCCTCTCAGATACCACTTTTAGATCAAGAGAGCTACAGTTGTATGCAGAGTGATCTCCCCTTAATATTAGACTTTGGAGCAAGGCATAAGAATATGTTAGCTATTAATGTAGCGGAAGGTACGCTCACTATTGACGTAACTGCGGGGAGGCTGGGAGGGTGTATGTGTATTATGATTGCGTAAGTATTTATGAAGAAACATTTTACTATATATAAAAAATTGGTTTCTTCTTCGAATACAATCATAATACCTTAGGAGAATAAGTAAGAAGTGGATGGAAGTACATCCTCTTACCTCAGAGATAAAATCTCTGATTCCCTAAGGTATGAAAGTAGTAGCCCAACTTGAGAAGACTCCATTTGTTGAGGCACAGCTTCAAAAGGAAACAATTTTCCCCATGCAAATCCAGTGGAAGTCGTGAAGCTGCGTCTTGAGAAGGTGTCTTATCAACCTGGAAATATTACCTGTTGAGCTGTGTACATAGATCCTACCAGATCGAATTGGGACCTTTGGGATGACAAATCTCAATAGAAAAGCAAAGAAAATGTGTGCTCCAATCTCCATCACACTAAATGATGATGGTTAGAGAACAGTTCCATATGAATGCTAGGCTGCTGGCAACTGCTCTAACCTCATAAGCTGAAATGCATAAAAGAGTTAGTTGAAACAGGCTTATTTCCCCAGATGCTGAGCAAATAACCCACTTGATCCAGGATGTGATATTCTGAGCTAACATATTGTCCTGACCTGATTTAAGAGACTGAAAAAAGCTTAATCTCCCTCTGCAGATGAGACACGTTTCATGAGAAAAGACTTATTACCCATGGAATGGCAATGGTTCTTGGTGATGAAAGAGAATGCCGTCATAAGACTGAACGACCCATCTTGTCAAAACTGCTGGTAGTTGTTGTAGGGTTTAATGCCATTTTTCAGCACAAGATAGGCTATACATGGCAGCCAGTATTAATGGTGGAGGAAGAACCCGGAAGAAACCCCGGAAAGAACCACAGACCCATGAGAAACTACTTGCAAGCTTTCCTACATACCAACATTGGCCGAATCCGAGACTCGAACTCACGCAGACAGAGGTGAGATGGCAGTAACCCGTAACGGAGAGCGCTTTAGACCATTTGGCCACTCAGGACCCTCCAAAATTACAGGTAACTGGGGTCTGAGGACAGAACATGTATTTCACTACTTCTGCCTGCCATTGCTAAGGCCATAAGGAAGCAGGGCTTGTAGGACAGGTGCCCATGCAATTGGTTAAACAGGTTTCTTGTTCAGCCCAGTTAATACCCAAGATAGGTTCCCCTTGAGGCAGAGGGTTAACGTTAGGTCGTGTATACTCAAAGTTGCACGGAGATCAGATACATCCTAGTTTTGTCCTACATCTTCATGCTCATGATGACAAAAGGTATCTTCTATTGGCGATCGATAGTCTCCGATTAAAAAAATACAACATTAAAAGTTAATTTGAGAAATAACCAAGATGAGGTGTCATTTTTTTAAAACAGTAATTCAAATAAATTAAAACCTACTCAAAAATCGACCCCAATTCAAATAGTTAAGATCAAAAGAGATTTGCATCACCCTTGAAAAATGTGTGCTGCAAAGGCAAACACTGCACAGCATTCCAATACTTTTGCAACATGAGAAAGTAAAGGAAGGTGGAGTGAGGCAACAATGGTTTTATACCCCAGGTGACTGGACATGCAGCTCTTGTGCGGGGACTAAACCACATAGAACTGCGAAAATTTGGGTGAACAATCTCTGAACAAAATCCAAACAAGGATTTAAAGGCACAAGAAATGGAGGGGCAAATATTTCACTAATGCTAGCAACTGCATTAGTGTCTGCTGAATCAATGTCCACATTGCAACTCGAGCAATGTAATGGAATTAGTGTTGCATCTGGAACCACCAAATTCTACAGCTGTAAATGTCTGGAGGTGATAATAGCTAATGCAATCATCCCAAGACTTATAGGAGGGGGAGGTGCCATGGTGCATCCCCCACTCTGGTTGGAAAAGATGACATCATTGGGTAGAGGTTCAATATGCTGCAATTTGATGACACTGACATCACCTTCCCATTTCTTGCCTTCCAATTAAAATGCAATAATGACAACCATATTCCCTTTCTGGAGAAGAAATACAAGCACTACACTGTGCTTTGTACATTTAGTGCAAAAAGGGCAAATTTCATTATCACTGCTGACTAACTTAAACTAGTAAACAACTGGTGACAAGCCACCGAGCAAGTGGAAAGGGAGGGGAGGTAACAAGAAACAGTTTGTACCCTTTGTCTATCTGGGAATTTATTTTTTGCAAGGGTGCTCGATTCAAGAAGCAGTGGAGTTTTGTTCCTAATGTGTATTTTATCAGGGCACATATTTGATGCAGAAATTTGACTGTCTACATTACAAGCAAGTTTACACCAAGTTACATCTCTTTGCTCAATGATGACATATAATAAACATTCTTCCTTGTCCAGAACAGCAATTACCCATACATGCCAGCCCCTGACAAGGAAAAGGCATAATCCAAGTGGTCAAAAAGCAGAATCCAAGCAGAAAAACCGTAATCCACATATAACATGCTTAAATTAAAAAACGAACATTGATTTATTTGCCCCTCTCATCTGTTAATGTCCTTTACTGCTTCAAGTTTTCATATGTACACTTTTAGCTTTACACACACATCGACTAGAATCCATCTTAAGACTTGTAGCGCCAAATATTTTTGCTATAATATATGCATTGACTAACATAAAATATACTTTTTAGCGCCAAATACCTTTTGACTGGTTCTGCACTAAATATGATTAGAACAAAGAATCTGCACATAAAGATTAAAATTAAAAAAACCAGTCTGTTCTCTTCTCACTAAGCCATACAGCTGCTATAAATAGAATACGCTGTCTAAAGTTTGAAAGTAGAACCAGGATGTTTCTTGGTAAAAGGATTGTTGCTATTAGTTGATCATGATACTATTAGGAAAATGGACTTGCGTGCACAAAGTGTACTCTTATACTGTAGTTACGTAGAAGCCATCTTTTCTAAAATACGGTCTGTGGGATTAATGGAATGTTAATAAAAACGAGAAAACAATTGATTTTTTGGGAAGGTGGATATACTGAAAAAGCGTAATTCATAAATGTGTACGCATAAGGCATAATTTAGTGACAAAAAGTGTAATGATTAAGCCAAAAGCGTAATGATTACGCCAAAAGTGTAATGGTTGGCATGTATGCTTACCATAATGCCTTGTAGTCAGTCAACATTATAGGTGCTTCAGTTAGTATTTTCAAAACCCCTGCAGCGCAGATCTTTTTTTCTGTTGTTCCTGAAACTTTCTGTAGATCTTGCAGATAAAGCTTTTCCACCACCATTGAAAACATCCTAAACGGAAATATAAAAATCACAGCAAATCATTATTTTATAAAATAATGTATTAAGTATAATTGATGGGGATATAAAGTTTTGTTGTCAGTCACAAGACAACTATAGCTTCTACAATTTCTGTTATGTATGGCTAACAAATAAGGGTTCCAAATTTAGGAACCTACCTTGAACCTCTCTCTATATATTGTATATCTTATATCTGGTTTACTTACTGAGACAGTGCTGCAGTTGTTGCATTAGGACATTGCATTACAAGGTTGTATATCTGGATCTAAAACATGGAAGGCTACTTGGCACCCTTTTAAGGTTAGTTGTCTTCTCTTGGTTGTCCAGTTTTGACTCTAGCAATGACAACCTCAGGCCAAAGCCTTGATGTATGTAGGTACTTAGTGTAAGTTAACAGAAATTGTACAACTTAATGTTGATTCTAGGATCTTTCAACATAAAGGTAAACTCCCCATTTCCAAAGATGGACCAGTTCCAAATTCAATGCGACAATTGTGACCCTCTTTCATGAGAAATATAGGTCATACAGACCTATTTCAATTGATTGCAGCATTCTCAAAACAGACTTTTTTTTAGAAACAATCTTTTGGCTTCCAGACCTGATCCATGATTGACAAAATTATTTAATTATTGCAAATGTAGTCGTCTTTCATGTTCAAGACAAACATGGGTGTAATAATGTGTGCTGATAAGAAATACAGGTAGAAAAGATTTATAAAGGAAAAATTATTTAATTTTTAAATGAAAACAGAAATATCCCAATGCAAAAAGACTTGCAGAAAGACATAAAAAGTTCATTCTAAATCCCCAAGCTTGCAGGGGAGGGAAATGTAAAGTGCAACTGGTATGTTGCAGCCGATTGTCTTTATTAAAACATATATATATATGCATGTGTTCAGCAGATTAGGGCATCCACCTGCATATGAGCAATGAGTGTGGGTCCCACATGCATCCTGATATTTAATTTGCACAAACTTTAACTTACGATTTGAACTGAATTTAAATGTTGAGGATAACAACTACGTTGCGGCAATGATTGGAAAAGCGATACCCATACTTTACCATGCTTTTTTACATGTGAGACAAGAGACAGGCTATTACAGGCTCAATATATTTTCCAAGCCTACCATAACAATTTCTGGGTATACAGGTTTTATTTCTTTTAACATTAAGAGGATGAACTAGTAAAATGTACTGACCCTATTATTATGTAATAACAAATACACTTACTTGGCCTGAATTCCATCTATAATCTCAACAAGGGAGGCTGCACTGTATTGAATGCAGTACAAGCAGAAAAACACAAGCAGGCCTATAAAAAAAGAATATCAATTGTCACCCTGAATTGAAATTAAGAAAAAAAACTGTATATTATAAAATAACTTGCATTTCATTTTTCTCAAAGAAGAAGAATTAAATCAATATAGTTAGAAATGATGATTGTTTGTTCATCAATTTATCACAGTATTATTTACAATGATATGCAAAGAAAATGGAAGAAAAGTGTCTTCCCATGAACATGCTTGAGGCAGCCAACTCAGGGTGGGACTGTGTATGTATCAAACCCAAGACCCTTGGATTATGTGTCAGATGTGCTACCAAGTGAGCTACTATGGCTCCCAAACCAGGAATGAATACAATGATACTACATTTCCCATTCAGTAACTCAGTTGAGTTTTACTTCACCAAAGACTGAAGAAAATGCATAATACATTTTCATGAACTAAAATCAGGATATATTTCTGAAAATTTGTCATGTTATATAAGATAGTATTTATCTTTTTTTGTATATTATAAATGTAATATAGAACTCTGTGTGTGTGTGTGTGTGTGTGAGTGTGTGTGTGCGTGCGCACATGCTTATACGTGTGTATAGAGGTTTAACAGCCCATCAGCATAATACTGACTATATGGTGTTGATTTAAGGGCAAATTCTAACAATGGAAAGATAGAGAACTGTAACAAGAAAACATCTGAAAGAACATCTCTCTGTTTCAATACCAATATAAAGTTAAAACGTAAAAGATGTCAACACTCTCTGAATTTTTTTTAAAAAAATAAATGAAAGTTTTAAAAAATTAAATTCTCAAAAAAAATTTAACCTAAGAAAAGTTCTTTAAGATAATTAATACAAGTACAATTGTATAAATTGAAATAAACTAATCCTAGTTTATTAGGTTGCACAGATCTACAAGATATCTTTACAGGCAAAAATCTACTTACTTTTGATATATTTTGTAGTTTTAGAGCTTTGCAATCTCTGGAAAAGCAAAATGAAGATCTGCTTAATGTATTGACTCACAATCTCACTGAAAAGACAGAAAATATGCATTGCATTATATGCACTGTGCTATTGTATATTATATGTATTAAATACGGACACACCCCATTTATCCAAATATCTGTCTGAAAATGCTATTTGTAACATAACATGCTGAAACGTAGCAAACAAATTAAACACAAGTTAAATGGATTGGGGAAAAGGCACTATTAGAATAAATTGGGAATTAGGGGCAATTTTAAATGGAAAATAAGTTTAAATGAACAGACTCTATAAATGTAGTGCTACTTCTAGAATTGACAAATGGGGTCAACTCCCCCAATGGAACTTTAAAAGAGGGCAAAAAAAACCCCCCAAAAAACTGACCAAATAGTTTCCCTAACTTGCTGTCAACAAGCAGAATAAAATTCATCATTACTCAGTGCCCATCTCTCTGATATTATACTAGGTCACTTAATTAGCTATCGACAAGACATTATCATTGTTACTTGCTCATATTTCAACAGTATAAGTCTGGTAATTTGTACATCCTGTCTTGAATTTTCTTGTTCTGCTTGATACATACATAACAGGTTATTCCCTTTATTTCAACAGGTATGGCCATATCTCAGCCCATTTTTGCTTGGAAAAGATGTATTTCAGTTTTGACAAAGAATAACTGCCATATTCAGATCTAGATGCCCGATTTAGACTGCCATCCTCAGATCCAGAAGCGTTATCTGACAAAGAATAACTGCCATCCTCAGATCCAGATGCCTGATCTGACAAAGAGTAACTGCCATTCTCAGACCTAGATGCCTGATTTGGCAAAGAATAACTGCCATTCTCAGATCTAGATGCCTGATTTAAACTAATAATCATCATATCCAGATGCCTGATCTGACAAAGAATAACTGCCATCTTCAGATCCAGATGACTGATCTGACAGAGTTACTGCCATCCTCTGACCAAGATGTCTGATTTAGCAAAGAATAACTGCCATTCTATGATCCAGTTGTCTGATTTGGCAAAGAATAACTGCTATACTCAGACCAAGATGTCTGATTTGGCAAAGAGAAATTGCCATTCTCAGATCCAGATATCTGATTCGGCAAAGAATAACTGCCATTCTCAGATCTAGAAGCCTGATTTAGAATGCCATCCTCAGATCCAGATGCATGATCTGACAAAGAATAACTGCTATATTCAAACCTAAATGTCTGATTTGGCAAAGAATAACTGCCATTCTCAGATCTAGATGTTTGATTCGGCAAAGAATGACTGCCATCCTCAGACCTAGATGCCTGATTTAACAAAGAATAATTGCTATTCTCAGATCCAGATACCTGATTTGACAAAGAATATCTGCCATTCTCAGATCTTGAAGTCTGATTTGGCAAAGAATAACTGCTATACTCAGACCTAGATGATTTGGCAAAGAGAAACTGCCATTCTCAGATCTAGATGTCTGATTCGGCAAAGAATGACTGCCATTCTCAGATGTAGATGCCTGATTTAGACTGCCATCCTCAGATCCAGATGCCTGATCTGACAAAGAATAACTGCTATACTCAAACCTAAATGTCTGATTTGGCAAAGAATAACTGCCATTCTCAGATCTAGATGTCTGATTCGGCAAAGAGTGACTGCCATCCTCATACCTAGATGCCTGATTTAGCAAAAAATAACTGCCATTCTCAGATTCAGATGCCTGATTTGGCACAGAGTAACTGCCATCCTCAACCTCAGATCTAGATGCCTGATCTCACAAAGAGTAACTGCCATCCTCAGACCTAGATGTCTGATTTAGCAAAGACTAACTGCAATTCTCAGATCTAGATGCCTGATTTAGACTGCCATCCTCAGATCCAGATGCCTGATCGGACAAAGAATAACTGCTATTCTCAGATCTAGATGTCTGATTTTGCAAAGAATAACTGCCATTCTCAAATCAAGATGTCTGATTCAGCAAAGAGTGATGGCCATCCTCAGACCTATATGTCTGATTTAGCAAAGAATAACTGCAATTCTCATATCTAGATGTCTGATTTAGACTGCCATCCTCAGATCCAGATGCCTGATCTGACAAAGAATAACTGCTATTCTCAGATCTAGATGTCTGATTTAGCAAAGAATAACTGCCATTCTCATATCCAGATGCCTGATTGGCAAAGAGTAACTGTCATAATCAGATCTAGATGGTCTGATCTGACAAAGAGTAACTGCCATCCTCAGACCTAAATGTCTGATTTGGCAAAGAATAATTGCCATCCTCAGATCTAGATGCCTGATTTGGCAGCCTTTATCCTCAAAGACTGAATTTCTGATATTATTCTAAGATGTTGTACAGAAAAAATGCATATTTCTGCTTCCAGACCACATATTATTAATCACATTTCTGATGACTGCTGGTTGCCACTGACAATATCTACTGAGATGTGGCCAGGAATTTTTAGAGGTTTCCACACCCAGATCCTGAATCCAGAAAGGGGGGAACAATGACACAATGGAGTTGATGGGTGACAACATTATTATAAGGTATATGGATACCTAATTCAAGATGAGCATTCAATGACTTACATCACTTATTTAGCAACAAATATACAAGTCTCTGCATACCCAATTTAGTTGGAGAACTGGTAAAAATATTCTCTGATTATCACTCCACTTTTTCAAAAACCTCTGAAAAGGGGAAATGGTCTATATGACCCCCTTGTATCTGAATAGTCATCAGAATATTCACAGTTTCTGATGATGAGAATTCCATTTTGTCAAGTAAATACCCTCTCACAATCTGCTATTTGAAATGGGACAACAACTGCAAGTTTGGCCAATTTAAACTAATTAGTGAACGAGTCTGCATAATATTTGAACAATTTTCTACAACTGACTCATGTTATCCCTAGGATATTGATGTTGTAGGATCACATATTTTGCAAGGCTATGTTCAACTAAGACTGCAGCTTTTAAGAAACACAGGACAAGCTGTAAAAACATATTAATTAGTAAGTGGATTATCTTTCTTATATTCTCAACAGTGAACACACAGAACCCTTCCTTTTTGTTTCTTTCTTTAACCAGAATTAGGTAATCAACCACATGCCTTGGAGTTTTTGTTCCTTTTCTTTATTTTATTTAAGCCTCCAGTTCCACACGTAGCCAAGGTGAAGACCATTTCTGTGTCACAAGTTTGTGCAGCATGCTCAGTTCGCATTGGAACATGATAGTTTTTTTTATTGCTTTATAATATTAAGCGTAGCAGTTGATCTTACCATAAAGAAATTGGTTATCTTCTGTTTGAATGAAAAACAATTCACTGCTTGTTACACACTATACGATTCTTATATGGCTGATCTATGGATCAACTTGCTACACCCTTTTACAAGACAAATAAATCAGTTTCTGCAAAGAATGCAACAGATCTCATTCATCCAGATGTTTGGTGTGTGTAAGATTTGGATTTTTTGCATAGCTTTAAAAAAATTTCAGTCATATCACTATGATGTCTGCAGTGTGACAGTTTATAGTGATGTCTAGCACTGACGCATCATGCCACAGACATGTAGATGATGTCCCACCCAGTCACATTATCCTAACAACAGACCAACCAGTCCTAACACTAACCTCCTAATGCTGAGCACCAATTGAGGCAGCCATTAGTAACTTTTATGTAAGTCTTTTGTATGACTCAGCCAGGGATCGAACCCACGCCTCCTGCATTAGAGGCAGACACTCTAACCACTAAGCCACCAGAGCGGTAAATCAACCTTATTATAGTTTGACTGAGATCACCAGCAACATAAACAAACATGACTAAATTTGGACTAAGCATTCAATTTTTTCTTTAAAAAGAAAACTTTATAAAAAAGGTGCACATTGGGTACAACAAATTGCAAGAACCACAAATAATCTGAATGACCTTTCCCCAATTAGTTTTGAGTAGTTGCAAGACTAATGGTTTTTGTTGCAAGAAACCCTGCAATCCTGAAGCTCGGCTACATCTGTATTTATAAGATAAAGTTTATGAATGATAATATACATTATGTACGAGTCACATTATGTACTTGATCAAAGGAAATGTTGCAAATCTGAACTTTAGGGTATGACCTGCAGTTTAATTTGTGCCAAACGTATGAAAAACATGGAAATCCCACATTCCAGTGCCCTAGAACAGGGTTCATACTGAACTATGAATGATAAATTCAAAGACTTTTCCCAATCTTTCAAAGACCACAAACAGAGATTTCCAAGACCAATTTTTGCTAATATTGAGAATACAGGTTATTTGAGAAAACAATGAATGCCAAATACTACAATATTGATTGCTGATTAAATTCAAACTATAATTAATTTCCTAAAAGTGTATTATAATTATCTGGAAGACAAGTTAACATTCGTTGTTCTTTCAGAAATATGTAACACACGTGTCAGATTTAATACAAAATAAATTGTTCTCTTAACAGACATCAGCACTGCTTTAAATGCATTATTATATTTGCTTTTTTTCTCTTCAATCATTTTTGAAAGAGACGCCACCACTCTCATCTTTTCCTTTGCTTTTCTCCTTAGAGCATTTGACTCTGTGACAAGCACAATGAGTCCTTTTAATTCTGCCTCTTCTGCTTTCTGTACAAAGGAAGCATGTAGTCTGGCAATTTTAGCTTCAAGAGGCAGCTTTTTGGCTTTAAGTTCTTCCACTTCATCCAAGGCTAACTCCCATTTCTTTTCTTTTTGGTTTTTCTCTCATCCTTCTCTGCTTTCTTCTTATCCAGATAGGCATGGTACTTATGACTTGCAGAAGAACCATATGTCATCATTTCATTGCTAATAATGATTTCCAAAGGTCCACTTGGTTTTCTCCTTGTGTCAATGTATAGCCTTTGAGCTCTGAGGCTTTTTCTGCCGAAGTTCTCACCAGATACCTGTTTGTTGACAGAAAATCCTCTCTCCACTGTTGCCTGCCCATGTGATAACATCATTTTCTGGAGAACATTCCAAAGTTCGACATATTCCTTTCTTTTGGAAAGGACAGAATAAAACCCTTCATCAAGGTTAGACAGTATTTTTCTCCATTTTTTAAATAAAGCTTATCTATAAATCTAGTAATATTTCAAGCACTTCAAAGTACTGGGCAAAACAGGCTCAATTATAGTCTGAAGTCCATTAATCATGAAATGTGCTGGAGATGGCAGTATTAGTGCCATTCTGGTCACATTCAGGTTAGATATTATACATTAATGATGCAGTTGACTTAGTTCTGTGCACTTTTTAACCATTTAATTATTTTCGTTATTGAAATCGATAGGGGTACAAACAAACGGAAATTAGCGTGAGACCATAGATACACAAATCAATTTTGGCAATGCAATTTTAAAAGCAAAATTATATCATTGGGGAAAAAGCCAACGGTCGGCAATGAGAAACGGGGACATTCCGTCAACTGAAAATACGTTTTTTTTATTTTTTATTTTTTTTACTTGCCTAATCAAATGACTTGACTTCCTAACATTAAAGCTTCACAGCACACGTTTCTTTTTATATACTCGCAATTCAAGAACAACAACTCTTGCTTAACTCTACTATAGTGTACACATGCGCACTTTGAAACTATTTATTCGTAAATTGAATTTATTACAATGGATGATTCTATATTAAACCAAGGAACATTATTATGTTGAACAAAATTTTGAATCCTCGAGCATGTTATACTTTCGAGCACTTTCTACATAGAGTGAATTAGTGTAAAGAATACTTTGATTGGCCAAAGATGGACTCGTCCAATCAAATTGAACGATTTGTCAAAAGAAAGAAGCCAGGAAAACCAGCTACATCTGAAGCTAACGATCTTAGGAATTTTTATTTGTGACTTCCTTTGATGAAGTGTGTAGCCATCTTGCTTTGATGAAGAGTGATTATTGAAGTCACCGCAGAGGCCAACTTTGGATAGCCAAACAAAGCCTCTTTTGTTGTTGCGGCGGCATCAAAAGAAAGAAACCAGGATAACTAGATTACATCCAAATCTAACGACCTCGGATAATTTTATTTGTGATTCTGGAAAGAAATTAAAATTTTGGGGTTTATTTCAATTTTCAAAGACTTTTAAAGACCTCAGGGCAATATGCTCGGTTTTCCCAAACTTTCAAGGCCTTGAAAATGCTACCTCAGTTTTCCCAAACTCTCAAAGACCTTCACAGACCGTACGAACCCTGTAGAAGCAACACTGGAGTACTGTTGTAATTATGCAGAAAACAAAACTCAAATTCACTTTTCATAATTCTGCAACAATGCATATAGTGAATGTGAAATCTAAGTTGTGAAATAAAAAAATTTATGCCACATGTTAACTGGCAGACTGAGTAAGAATCATCGAGTCAAGGTCATACCTGGACTATGTGATATTTTATCATGTGCCAACTGGTAGCAAACTTCAATTTTTTCCAGAAGAATGAACTTTTGACCCTCATATGGGAATATGTTTTGCATCTTAGTCATATAACTTTTGATAAAAGCTAGCCAATGGGGCTTAGAATAATTGCCATGTTAAGTTCTATTAAACTTGTGACCAGTTTGGGCTGAATTTTATTTGTCTTCAAATTATTGAATTCAAGTGATAGTTTTCAGTGGTAATACAGAAATGCTCTGATAATTCTTGGACAAAGACATTCAACTGAATTTATACTGAAATAAAACTGGAATAATATTTTCTATGATTTGACAAGAGACTGTTGACACATCTGTACTTTGCAGGTTATTACAGATGTCATTGCCTTCCATCTTGAATTTCATCAGGATTTGAACTGAGATTCACTCAGAACTTTTCATTGATTGGACTCTTGTTTTAATTCTTGGATTATTTTTAGATTTAATTGCAATACATACATGCCAACTCCTGGTGAGGAAAAAGTGTTTTAGAAGTGAACAAAATCAGTAATCCACATTAAGTAAAAGGAGCATATGGACAAAATGATTTATTTACCTCTCTGCTCTTTTAACATCAATTACTGCTTTAAGTTTTCATATACAGCACTTTGAGCTTTAAATAGCAACAAAATTTCATACTGCATTTCAAAACATCCTGTACCAGCTGTGATTACGATTATTTTGCACACTAGTAGAGCACTAAGTACTGGGTTAGAGAGCCTGAATTCAGGTTTATTTTTGTTAACAATACTGAAAAATATCTCAGCATTTGAATGGTAAGAACCAATATTCCTTTTTTAACCTCACATAGATGAGGAAATACACATCAACTTAGGCAATACGAATTTTCGTGATTGTTGTATGTTTGATGTATTAATTGTGGTGCTGTTTGTTTTGTTTGTACCCTTTCCTGTAATATTAATTCTATAAAGGTTGCATTATATCAGCCGCTTCTTTAAAAGTCGTTTAACTTCTTCACACATAGAAACTGTCTTAAAATCCTTCTTTTTAGTTTCAGCAATAGTAATTGTATTAGCGTTCACTACTTTAAATAACGTTGAAGCATACTGCAGAACATATTTTGCAACAGCTTGAAATCATACATTGTACATTTTCAATTGATTACATATGTAAACAAAGGGAAGGTAAACAAACTAAAGCCTCCGATCAAAGCAATCAATTATTTATTTTATCATGCATATGTATGTCATATTTATTTACCATTGTTTCCTGGCTGTGATCGATCAAGTTTTGCAGCTATACATCAAACACTACGATTCTTGAAAATGTCAACAAAGTAGTGAATATTACAAAAGAAATTGACAAAAACTTATCCTATGGTTACAGATTTAAAAATAACACGTGTTTCTGATGTTGCTTGTCTTGAATAGCATCAAGATGTAGACTTACGCAAGTTTGTCGACGTTTTCTGCTGTGAAGGTCCCACTGATGTTGTAAATTATAGTGTTTATTATTTCGTCTTTTAGCTGTCCACATGAAGTATATTGTCAGGTAGAATACCAACCTGATACTTCAGGAGTTCTCCTCATTAATCAGCAGCCTTTCCTGCAGCAAGGTGCATCATATGACAATGACAATATGATATGTACAATGATGGCAACATTTTTCAAAATATAGAATGCAACTCCTTTATGTATTCCAGACATCACTGATGCATCATCAACTTATATTTATTCAAAGCATTATCAAGCAAATAAAAAAATGTTTTCTCCAGTGGAATTTACTGTTAATTCTGGTAATGCAAGAAAAGCACTCTGACTTTGCCCTTATCAGTCTCTTACACAGTCTGGGTACAACTTTTTGTCATCATAATCACTACTCTTGTCTGTTGCAGTACTAAACAGCCCAATTTTCATGGCTACTACAATTTTAAGCAAATAATCGTCTGGTAAACTTCTAACAATATGAGATGATTTTGTTCTTGCACATGCATCATTTCTGCAATTTTGACATCAAGAAATATTCATGTTTGAACAAATGACCAACGTAGTCTTCTACTGCTAGGGGTAGTCTGTGTTCTATTAAGAACTTGGTAAATAATGTGTCAACAATTTAGTTCTGCTGTAACAAAATAGAAGTTATCTAAGTACTATAGTTAGTAAAATGAGCTAATTAAAGGTTTCTTTGTTTTACCCAATGACAAATATTAACGTCCTTCCACACAGCCTGAAATGTGCATGAAGCTGCCCTAGAATGGAATGCTGTTTTGTGTAATTCATGTATTCATCTTTGAATCAGTTTTTCATCTTTTCCTGATCCATCTATGAAACTATTTGAAAAACAATTTTGCTCTAACACACACACTGACTAGAATAAATCTGACTTTTAGCGCCAAATTCCTACAGACTGGTTCTGTACCAGATATGAATTAGAACACGTCTGCAAAGATTAAAAATTTGAAAACCAGTCTGTTCTTTCCTAACTATGCCATATATCTGCTATAAATAGACACCAAGGTCAAAAACTGGAAAGTAGAAACCACCATGTTTCTTGGAAATAGGGCAGCAACTATAAAATAGAATCTCAAACTGATAGCAAAGTGCATGCATGTTTAGGAACAAGTCTACTTTTATGTCGTAGTTATGTAGAAGCCATCTTTTCTAGAATACGTTTTAAAAGATTAATGGGATGTTAATAAAAATGAGAAAACAAATTTTTCATTTCAAGGGGATATACTGAAAACACATAATCTAAATACATTTACGCATATGGCATAATTTTGTGGGGAAAAAAGTGCAAGCATTACACTAAAAGCATAATGGCTGGCATGTGTGGCAATACTGTAAGTTCGGTTTTTCTCATTTTTCACTTTGTATTCTAGGGATTTGATAAAATTTACAAAGCTTGTTGTCTTCCTTCTTTTCTCTTACTTATTTTAAGAGCATAGACTCATAACACATGATAAAAGAATGAATACTTACTGTGGCATGTGTTCTATGATACTGTTAAGGAGATAAAATCCTTCATGATCATTAACTTTGGAGGCCACAAGTTTCTGAAAGATTCCTAGTAAACCACTCTGTAAATATAGGAGAATATTACATTCCAGTTTTGCTATTACATTTTCATTATATCACACACATAAACAAACAAATTTGAAAAAAATGAACATCTATCATACTATGTACAGTTCAACCTCTCTTAAACAACTACCGACAGGATAGATAAATTTGAATGAGGATAGGCAAGAAAAATTAAAAGTTTGAATACATGAAATGAAGCGGAGATAACATTGGATTCTGCATGTATTTGAGGTATTTGTTTAAGAGAGGTAACTTGTAGGATGCTGCGATGTGAAAAGTGAAATGCATTTTATAGAAAGACTAAGTAAACATTTCTTTTTACAGTATCTAAAAAACAATAAACACAAATAATTAGATATCTTGTCTTGCAACAAAAAGAGTTTAACCCTGAATTTATCTGTGAAAAATAAAATCCCAAACAAGAGTTTTCAAACAATCTAATCAACTTAAGATGATCTGGTTTAAATCCCATCATTTAAAAAACATTTTCAAAAGAGTTGATTTAAATCAGGGGTCTCAAGCTCAAACCACAATGAGGCAGCACCAACTTTGTCATCTCTAATGACACCTTGTGATGCCAATCATTTTGCAGGCCACAGGATTCCGCTTGGCAGGCCAAGTGTTAGAGACTCCTGATTTAAATTTCGAAGGAAAAATTTCAAAATTATATACCATTGTATAAACTAGGAATGAATGTTCTGAAAAATAAACTTGTCTTCTTGTAATTAGATAAACCCCAAACATGTAATGATACAGGGGTTCATACCAAAATTACCACCCCTTTTTTCATATTTGGACATTCTGGTTGGGTTGTGGATTCATTGCAACTGCATATCGAAAATTTGGAATTTGCCACCACTACACTCTAGTGACATATAGGACTATTCGCTTACCAGCAGGCCTAGAAAATTTAAACATACGTAATATCAACGTATACCTGCATGAAATCAATAGGAAAATGATTTATTTTATCAGAAATGGCAAGTATTATAATTGTTATATCTTTAATCCGCTGACAGGCTAAACAAAACTACTGCATAGATGAAACCTGACCCAGTATTCGCCATTTGCATTACTACTTACATGACTTAACAAATCTCAAAACGACAATGTCCAATAGTCAAGTTATGTCAACAAAAACAAAACTCCTTTTTAATGTTTTTATACAGAAATTAAATTATATTAAATATGTCAGATACACTTTTGTACAAACCAGCAATCTGGTCAGTCTGATTTACCAAGCAGAGAGCACATATCAGCGTGGTAGTCATGTGATACAAAACTCAAGAAGTTGTTCTCAGAATATATAACTATGGAACATTGTGTGCATTTTTATTACAACCAGAATACGACTTTCATTTTTTATTTTTTATTTTCTCTACAACATTTGAAAATGATGGGTTGTTAGGTTTGTGTTCTCATGCGACTAGCAATGAAATCTCAAGTACCAAGTCACATTTCATTAATACTGTAGTTTTGTCTTGTTCTTCAGCAGATTAAAGACAGAGTGATTATAATAGTCACAATTTCTGAGAAAAAAAGTAATAGCCTCTTGTGACGCTAGACTGATTTTCATACCTTCCATGTAAGGAAAGATATGGATATCAAGCGAGCTGACTTTGAAAATAGAAGTCTACTATTAGTTTAGTTACGACTCAATTACGTGATTGTTTCAGTGATAAAATCCTGGGTTTTTCCCAATTTTCATGAATATTTGTGAAATTCAAGTGCTTTTCTTGGTCTGAAAATTGTTTTTTTATTTCTCCTGACTTTTTCCAGATTTCCTGGCAGCATGGGAACCTTGCCATAAAGATGACAAAATCACTCATATTTGGTGACAATTGAATAAAGAATAACCTGCAGTAGAATGATTAATCCACGTAACAGATTCAAACAGAACATTGGATGGTTCAATTAGAACATAATATTGGCTTGGATTATTGAATGATAGGATGTACAATGTGATCAGTACATTAGTGAAGCTAAACACTAGCAGCAACAAGCAGTGCCAAGGGGAGGTTATGTGCAAGAGCTATTGCCCATTGTTTATTAGAAATAGGAAAAGACAACTCTTCACTGGATTCACAAAATAGCAGACTGATATTCCTAATGTAATGTGATTGAGGAATGTTGTTCTTGTAGGGTTTAATGCCATTTTTCAGCACGCAATAGGTTATACATGGTGGCCAGTATTAATGGTGGAGGAAGAACCCAGGAAAAACCCCGGAAAGAACCACCGCGAGAAGCTATTGGCAGGCTTTCTCACATACCCACATTTGCCTAATCTGAGACTCGAACCCACGCAGACAGAGGGGAGATGGCAGTGATCCGTAATGTAGAGTGCTTTAGACCACTTGGCCACTCAGGGCCCTGATTAGGGAATGTATTAAAATGAGAAATGGCTACATTGAACATCAGATCAGCACCATTTCATTTATGATCTTGTATTGAAAATATAACATCAATATAACCATCCATAAATAAGAAGTAATGATTACAAGATTTTAAAACTGGCTGCTTTGGCAGTCATGTTGGATGTCCGATGGGCATCATTTTCAATTAAATTACAACTAACTAGACCTAGGGAGGAATGTGGCAATCCTTCCAATAGTTTAGGATTGGCATACACATACTTGTGCAAACATATGTGGGTGACAGACCATCACATAAGCTTTACTTATCAAGATAAGACCATTTCTTCTTTATAACTGCTGAGTGTTTCATCCACCATCAACATTTTTTTACAATAAAAAAATTCACATTGGACACTGTGATGTCCATTATGGATGCAAGATTGGTATAATTTTCATTTTGGACCAAACAGACATCACGGGAAGTCCATTACTGAAAATCAGATGTCAATGTGGCCAGCCATTCAAAAGGAGTAGTAAATAAAAAAGGTTTTAAGAGGCCATGATGGCTGCCAAATTGGAAGCATTTTCGAACAGGATTTGCCAGACACAATAAGAAATCTTTTAATGAAAACATCATTCTGACATAACACTCCCTAGAGGAAAAGTAGCAATCTGATTTTCCAGATGGCTGCCAAGGTATCCATATTGGAGGTCAGAAGTCATTATCATTTCAGACCATCATCCTGGAATGTCTTTTGGTGAAAATCCCACGTCATTAGCATTATTCCTCTAGAAGAAGCTAGAAACAAATTCAGGATTACTGCCATAATGTCCATATTGAAAGTCAGTTCAGCATCATTTTCATTCAGTATCAACTAGACATCAAAAGAAGTATTTTGGTTACAACTATATCACCATCCTTCAAGAAAGAGTAGTGATAAAATTTTTAATATAGCGCCCACCATATTCAATATCAGATTGGCACTTTTTTCACTTACAACCAAGAAAACATCATATTAAGTCTTCTGGTTAAATCTCCATACACGACTTTCTGTTCTTGTTTGTTTGTTTGATTAGGATTTTTAATGTAGCTTTAACAATTTTTCAGTTATACTGCGACGATGTCTGCAGTGAGGCAATTTATAGTAAAGTCTAGCACTGGGACACCCAGTCACATTATCCTGACACCAGTCTGACCAGTCCTAACACTAACCTCTTAATGTTGAGTGTCAAGCGAGGCAACTGTTGGTACCATTTTTGTAAGTCTTTGGTATGACTTGGCCGAGGATCGAACCCACGACCTTCCGCTTCCACATTGGATGCTCTAACCACTAGGCCATCGGAGCAGTTGCTTTCTGTTCTGTAGTAAAAAATTGAGTTACAAGATGGCTGCTGTGGAAGATATACTGGACATCAGATAGGCACCATTTTTATCTAGGAATAACTATATGTCATTAGAAGCGTAACAGTGAAAACCCCATTTTACCACAGACTCAGAAGGAGATAGATTTCATCACTGTCATATCACTACACTATTGGATGCATGTGTGTTTAAACTCTTAAGGCAATCCTCTCTGTATTTAGGAAGAGTAGCGATAAATTGAGCTAATAGATGGACAGACAATGGATGGATGATAGACATCAGACAATAGGGCATAACCGATTAGCATTTTTTACCGATTTCCAATGCCGGATTTTGGCATGAAATTTTTCCGATTCTGGATACGATTCAATTAATCAGAAATGCTAAATTGGTATTTTTTTTTCTAAAAAATTTCATCTTCCGTTTCCAGGTTTCTGGTATCTGGTTTTGCCGTGTCTAGCATGTTACTTAGTACTTTACCATATCCAGCTTCATTTCCGGTTTTCACCCGTCCGTTCAAATAGATTGTCTCACAGCGTGGTTGTGTTGACCATATTGAACTTTTCTGACTTATTTAACTTTATTAACGCACTATCGAATGACATGCAGTGTTAGACACGGTGCTATAGAAATTCAACTTTATTATTTTTATTATCCGAATCTGTCGTTCCTGCCTTGTCTGACTCCAATTAATCGGAAGTTCATACTATTCGGTGGAATCCGATTTCGGGATCAAAAGTCGGTTATGCCCTATTAGACAATGTAGAATAGTCCATACACAATGTAGAATAGTCCATCCCATGAGTTCTTCTAGCCCATACTCAGCAAAAAATCATCCATACTTAAGATAAGAAGCCTATATACCAAACATTAATTCGAGTCACAAATACTATCTCTTCAGTGATAAGCGTATTAAGATGGAAAGCAAAGAGACCTAATATTTTTTTAATTCAGTTTATTAATACCAAGCCTAACCCAGAAGACTGTCACATCAAGAAACTGCACTATGATGTAATTTTCCCATGTTTATCTCTTGAGAAAAGAGCAATTTTGTGACATATCTATCCCTTTCTTGGGTTCAATATTTATCTCAATGATGGAATACAAACATTTTGAAAAAAGCAAAACTATACACACTTCAGATCATCTATATTAGAGTCTGAAACATTCATCCAAAAATGTAACCATAAAAATCTTAAAATCTGTATGAATGCTATTTCCTCTACAATTATGCTCTTGACATACAGATTTAATAAACAAAATCTTACCAGTTTTTCTGGCTCTATTTGCTTGGCTCCCTTTTCAATGTATGCCTGCAGAAGACGGACAAGTGGAGGAATGTTACCTGGCCTCTCCCACAGGACTGGGGTCAACAAGTGTGGAAACAGTGCCATGTATGTCTCTGGTACAGTTTTATTGTGTAGTTCAATCAGCAGAGAGAGAATTTGGAACACATAGGGTATAAACTCTGAAAATAATATTTCTTAAAACTCAGATATTGTGAAATGATTATTCCAAACTCGAGTCTGGATTATAAGAAACAAGGGAGTAACAGTGATGTAGAAATTGCCATTGTATAGCAATACTATTACATATGATTAAACAATAACAGATAAACTGTTTAATATAAATATCAAACTCAAGAAGACTAAAAAAAGTCAGTTTGATAAGAGACAGCAAAGAAAATACTTGCAAACATCAAGTGTCAGAGAAATGAGTATAACTTTAGTGAAACAGATTATTTTATTTTCACTTCTGATCAAAGATTCATGATGGTTCTGGAGTAACGGCACTATACTACACCAATTTTTCAAGTTCAAAGCAGTTTTAAAGTATTAACTTTTCACAAATTAAACTAGCAATATAATATAACATTCATTTTAAGTTTACAATCTATGAATTTACAAAGACAAAAATCCCAACACAAACTGAAACTTCACAGTAATACAAAAATACTGTCAAATCTATAAACTAAGTTCCCATTTCAAAATAAAATCAGTCAGCAGTATTCCAAGTATGCCAGTATCCTATTCAATTTGTAATTTTATTCTGAAATATTAGTAGTGACAAACCAAACTATAAAAAAAAAAAGAAAACAGCGCCTTGAAAGACCATCCCTTCTGTAAAAAAAAAAAAGACTATCCTCTCACGACAAATCATCTCTCGTGACAGATTACACTAGCACATAATTAAAGAATCTATGACTAAAGAACATGATCTGTTGGTAGGAGCCGTATTTCAGGACAGGTTTTTAAAGTTTTTCAATAATATTACAATTACATTAATGCAGATTACATGCATTAAGCATCTGTGCATTTCTTCTCCTCTCTCTCTCCAGCAAAAGCAAAAAATACAACTTTCTTAAATAGCACCAAGAAAAAATTGTTTTGAAATTTGAGATGTCTGATAAATAATCGGTTGCAAAGATAAAAGTATTTCTTATTCTATTTTCCTTCCTGCAGATATTATTGATTTTGCATCAAAATGGACAACACTGAATAGAACAATCTCACTCTCATTTGTAATAACACCCTTTTTTATGACATGAATTCTGATGAAATTAGTTTGTGCCACTTGCTTCATTAAAAATTTTAAATAAATGAATTTAACCCAATTTTTTTTTTAGATTCAAGCTTCGTGAAACTATTTTATTGAAAGATGCAATCATCAAAACTTTCTGACACAAAATGCTGATTAACTACTACTGCTTTTGACCAGTGCCATCTACTGTATTCCTTTATCAGCTCAAAATTAACATCTGCACATAACAAAAACACACAAAAAATTTACTGGTTGAGTAACAGAGCTGTCCGTTTTTATAACATGGAAATGAAACCAGGATTCCTGAGCATGTGATTGAAGCTGCTGATGTGACAATAAATTATCCAAAGAGCCAAACATTTAAAATAATCCAATAATCCTTGCATACATTATCCAGTCACCAAACAGAAAGTGACAGTAACTTTGATGCAGTCAACTTGCATCATGTGCCCTAAACAAAAAATATGTCCATCCATCATTTAGAGTATGACTCACTCCATTACAAAATTTCATATGTATAGACTGTACCTACATGCAGACTGCCAGTATATGTGGCAGATACACTACAAACGTTACCAGTAATGTAGGCCTGCCAGTGTGTTGCTAGCAGCAACCTTGGTAGTTTGTACCTCATAGTACCACTGGAATCAAATGCAAGTAACAAGATCAACTCAGTACAGCACCTCTGTGATACAAAAAACATTGCCAAGTGCAACATGAATGGAATTTAACAATAATGAAATCCTTGAGAGATTCCAAGGCCATTACAGCTTTTAAGATGTAAAGATACCAAACATATAGCAAGTCAGTCTTCTTTATTTTCATACATGATTACATTTGAAATTTCTAAAATGCATAGCTGCCAACCACAGAGTTAAAAATTACTATGATAAAAATAATCATTTTCAGGAACAAAAACCTATTTGTAAAACTTTAATGCAGATATAAATATTTACAACATCTACAATCATCAGCATAGCTACCAACCCCAAGTACAAAAATACTGACTGCTTTTGGGGCCACTGACAAATTACCTTTTCCTATCTGCTTCACCAAACCATTTTCGAATGGCAAATGACTTCTATTCTGCTTAGGTATTTGATACTTGTATCCGATGTCAAGACTTTTAGACTTGATGTTTTAAGTTAACCACATAACTGAGATTCAAGGAGGATCCACCAATAAATGGAACAATCACGTGATTTGAAAATTAAAAAATTTATGACAAAATACAAAGCTGCCAACCCCAAACAAACATATGCCTGTGAACAAAATACTGATTTTCATGAAAAAATACTGATTGTTTTCATTTTAATGCATATGTAACTATTTATAACATATACAACTATCAGTAAAGTAGGACAGTATCTTACCTAATTATTTAATGACAAAGATGCATATTGCACACTGGTACTTTCTGAACAGGCACCATATTCCATTCGGATGCCCATTCAGAAGGTGCAAGAATGCAATACACTCAGACACAGGCTCTTTATTGGAGCCTTTCTTCAGTCATTATCAATTCTATTGTACCAACTTTCATTGATAATCTCAGTTCTGTGACTTTCTTATTGAACTGTTTTCTTTCAAGCATACGAGTGTTCCTTTGCAATTTTACTGTCTTGAAAACGTGTGCAAAAAAAAAATTGCCAGCAACATTAGTAACTAAAAGAGGAAGGTTCATTTCTAAAAGAAATTTAACAAACTAAATTTCGACTGAATTACATTAAGGTGCTCTCTGGTACGTTCAGGCTGAGTAGCATGTGATGAAGCAGCAAGCTGATATGGTCTTGTATTTCATGGGTGCCTCATTGCCCAATAGCGAAATCACATTACACAATTTGCAAAACGTCAAGTTTTGTCCTATACTAGATGGTTTTACAAGATGGCACAATTGCCCTTCCAGTTGTTTTGTTCTCTTTTTCCTGGATAAAATTCTGAATATTCTGCTTTCCTATTCAACATGATTAGAAATTGAATATTACTGTGACAGTGGTAACTGTTTGCAAAATCCAATAATGGGGATAAAGACAGACAGGGTAACCTCGATTCTGAATGAACCAATCATGTTGTAGAACTGTATTCCTATATATATGCGATAAATTTCTATCGAAATGGAACCGAGTTTGGACAGAGTACCCATTCTAAACTAAAAATTTCAAGAAAATTTTTGTAACATTTTTTTTTATTAAAAAAAAGTATTTTTTGCACACAAAAAAGTACACCCATATTAAGGTCAAAAATATGGGACAAATAAGGATAAAGCAAGACAGTTGGCAGTTTTGCATCAGTAAAGTAGCACAGTAACTTACTTAACATTTAATGTCAATGTATTGCACTATTTGCCCCTCATAAATGGGCACCCTGTTCCATTCGGATCCCCACTCAGAAGAAGCAAGAATGTAACACACACTCCGACATACTCTGTATAGGATCCTTTTCCACACCTTGTTTTATTTTTAATCCATATCAATTCCATGTTCCATCTTTCATTGATGAATTTAATTCTTTTGCCATCCAATCTGGACTGGCATAGTAGTCTCGATTTCAAATGAACCAATCATTTTTTTAGAACTCTATATCCCTATATACATGTGATTCATTTACTCTCAGAATGGAACCGGGTGCCTGTTCTACACAGAAAACTGCTAGGAATTTTTCAATTTTACTTTTTTTAAAATATAAATTAACAAATATATTTAAACAAAAAAATACATACACCTGTATTCAGGTCCAAAACCCAGGACAAATAAGGGAGAAAAAAATGAGACACTTGGCAGCTTTAAAAATGTGAGGAAATTTTTTTGGGTGAGTTCATGTACTCTATTGATTAATCTGTTTGTGGTATTTTTTAACCACCACCCCAAACGAAACAAGTTTTTTTTATAGAACCAATCGACTGATAGCACTGCATTAATGGAACCCAATTACTGCATAACATGACAGAAAGCTGCACTTTGATTTTATAATACATGCATTTTTATATCTGTATACCATAAGCTGTCCAAAACACAATGATTATAAACCACACCTTGAATATCTAGACAAATTAAATAAGTTTTTATATTTGTATACCACAAGCTTTCCTCAAAAACAATGATTATAAACTGTACCTTGAATATCCAGCTATAATGCATGACTTTTGATATCTGTATACCTTGAGCTTTTTTACATGAAAGCAATGATTATAAACTGTACCTGGAATATCCAGCTACAATGCATGAGTTTTGATATCTGTATACCTTGAGCTTTACACGAAAGCAATGATTATAAACCACACCTTAAATATCCAGCTATAATGCACAAGTTTGATATCTGTATACCTTGAGCTTTTTTTACATGAAAGCAATGATTATAAACTGTACCTTGAATATCCAGCTATAATCCATGAGTTTTGATATCTGTATACCTTGAGCTTTTTTTTACATGAAAGCAATGATTATAAACTGTACCTTGAATATCTAGCTGCAGAATCTCTGTGAAAGGTTGGAAAAGGTTGGTTTCAAATTCTGTTACTAACTCTGGGTCCTTCTTGCATGTTGTTCTTATCAAAATACAAAGAGATTCAAACAGATAATGATTGAAGTGAGGCTTGCTTGGATTCTGAAATAAGAAATATTGTTAGTAAATATGTTTCTTCTGAGCACAAGAGAAGAAAACAAGAGGATGAAAGAAAATCTCATGTAATTTACATTTCTCTGAGAATGCTTACTTGATCACATCAATGTTAGGAAACAAAATACCTCTTGAATCCATAACGACAAAAGTTTCTTCTTTCGCACTGATAAACATATAGACAAAGAGAAAAAACTCTTAGTTACTTTCCATTGCCATTTAAAGTTGACTACAACCAGATGTTTACAAGTTTAAGTTCAGTGATACATTGAAAAGGATGCTGAAATTTTTCTAAATTAGTACACACAAAATATAGTTGGATATGTGTTTTTCCATACAGAACCATTATTACCTACCTTGCTAACAATAATCAACTTGTCTGTGAGCAACTTGAGCAGCTGAGGAATCATAGGAACTAGGTGCTCCTGCATCATAGACATGGTTCTCATAATTGCTACAAATTGAAAATACAATTTCTTAGGGACACAGTTGGCATGCTGGTAGGCAGGGCAAGGCAATTAAATTTTACAAATATACAAGCTGATTTTTACTTTTAAACAATTACTCAATGACATAAAGATTTTAAGTGCAGCAGTATTAGCATTCGCTGAAAGGTAAGAATAAAATGTAGACTTGTCCATCACTAACTTATCCTCCCACACCCTCCCACAATTTCCTTGTGCAAAACAAAAAATAAGTCACAGTAAGAGTCAAAAGATGTCTTTTGTTCAAAATATTCATCAGCATTTTTCATATTGATTCAAGTCAACTGTAATGGGTGAGGGATTGGTAACTTCTTTTCAAAGCTTCTTCAAGAAAAACCCACCATGTTAAATAGGATGCTATCTTCGAGAGAACAGCCAAACAAAGAGTCCCAGATGTGACTGATTTTCAAAAAGTTAATTTAAAATCTCAATATTACCATTGCAGTTGTGACCAGAGGGGCCCTAAGTGGCCGAGTGGTCGAAAGCGCTCTCCATTATGGATCACTGTCATCTCACCTCTGTCTGCATGGGTTCAAGTCTGAGATTTGGCCAATGTGGGTATGTGAAAAAAGCTTGACAGTAGCTTCTCGTGAGTCTGGTTCTTTCTGGGGTTTTTCCCTGGTTATTCCTCCACCATTAATACTGGCTGCCATGTATAGCCTATTGTGTGCTGAAAAATGGCGTTAAAACCTACAACAACAAATGCAGTTGTGATCAGAAAAGTGATCATACAATCTTAATGTACTTTAGAGGCCATGCAGAAATGGGTATAATAAAACAAGGACATATAAATACCTTTCATTACATATTCATTTTCTGCTGATCTTGGCAACTGCAGTGCTCCAAAGAGGTTATTAACAAGATCATTTGCACAACTCTGTACATCCACAAAGGTAATTCTGAAAACAAATATTTTTGAAATAATGAAATATATTTAACTCTATCTGATTTGTATGAACACAATAATATATATGATTGCAGACCTGTTTACCCATACATTTTTTGGTCAGTATTTTAAGCAATGTCAGTGAGTATTTTAGAAGGCATTCAGTATTTTCAGAGTTTCTAACATTATAAAACATCACACATCACCTGTAGACCCTATCCATATACTTTAATTACTGTTATGTAGTACTGCATGAATACCGACTACACAATATTCTCTAAATAAGTCTTAGTTTGTAAAGACACTGGTATTCAGGCAATTCTGTGTTTCAAGGCAAAATCTGCAGAAACTGACCACCACAGACTTAAAAGATCTTGTTTATATTACAGTTATAAAAACCACAAAACAATACCTCCACACAGTCAAATTTACTACACTTTCTCCAGAAAGTCTGTTTTCTCAGCTTCACACATATCCATAACTAGTGATGGGAATCAGTCAGAAATTCATAATCGATAATCAATTCCCCTTAACCAACTGATCATCGATTATAATCGGTTACTATGAGCAATATTTACGTTTTGTTAAACAGTTATATCTTTGATCAAGAGTTCAATATGTTTATAAATGTACAGGAGTAATCTCTTTTAATGACATGTATACTTTAACCTCACATTGTGTGTTATTTTTGTTCTACAACTTTGTTAAATGAATGCAACTTTTTATGGCTGATCAGTCATATGTAACTGAAATACTGCTACAATCCCCCGAAATTCTTTCGTTCACATGTGATGTTTCTATAATTTAAAGTATAGAAGGACATGTTTTCTTGTTTGTCATTGTTTATAAATAAATGTGCTACAAAAGATGTTGCAATTTAACTGAAACAAATCAACAAAATGTGTTTAAATTTATTTACTTAACAATTTAACAACTTGACCAAGTAATAATGACTACATGCTCCAAATTATGAATCATAAGGTTTGATATTTGTAGTTGGGAAGGGAATTAATACATTTCAGGTCAACTTGAGTGGCTGGGAGTTTTACTAAACTTTGTGCTTTGCATACACCTACAAAGTAATCTCCCTTTACACAAAATCGATTATGGAGTTTACAATCGATTATCTTGTTGTTTCGCTCAACCAACTGATGATCGATAATAATCGATAATCGGAACATCACTATCCATAACATTTTAAATAGCACCAATAGATAAGTGAAGGCAATTTTATTATTTCATAAAATCTATTATCAGCTTTGTCAACATTTACAACTATTGAAATGAGCTTCACTTATTACTTTGTACAAAGTTTGTCAACAATATCCACTTGGAAATAACGTCTTAATGAAGGCTTAGTCTTAGTAAGGTTTTAATAGCGATATAATAGGTACTCTTTATCCTATCCAGCTGGTCATCTGTCCACTTTTTAGTAAAATTCTTTGGTTCTGACTTCAGGACAAATAAAGCCTCAATGGTCTGATTGGCTAGTGAGGATCTCTAGTGAGGATAGTGAGGATCTCTAGTGAGGATCTCTGACCAGTAACGTTTTTCCTAACACAGCTGAAAATATGTTCACGAGCAGCACTGCTACGAGGCACTTTGTGTAAGCTCAGCATAACATGACACAAGACTGGAATCAGGTTCCTTGGTAGAAACAGCAATCCAAAAATCATCTATTCTGATATGTGCAATGATGGTATCAGCAGTTACACCTGGTGGCAACGAGCATGGAAATCTTTTCATAAAGTGCTAAAAGTTTATTCATTTGATGTTTCTTGCTTCTTAGGATCCACAACACAAATGTGTTGATGCTAGGGGTCTTGTAGTGGCAACTTCTCCAAAAGATATGTGCAGATCACTTCCAAGAAGCCCTCACCAAGGACTAAAAGTCTGATATTCTGCTTTTCACAGTTGATTTTCTTCTGCTTTGCCCAGAAAATCTCTTGCTTCTCCTCCAATTAAGAAGTCTTCATCATCCTTTTGTTCCTGTTGATCTCTGAAATGGACCTCCTCCACAGTACGATTCAAAATAGCATCTGGCATAATAAAACTACTATAGATCATTTAAGAGACTACACAGCGATGGTCAACCTCATGGATCATGAACTCTGACTGTAACTTCAAAAGGAATTTTTCAAATATCTTGATGGTATAGCTGAAGAATAAACAATATAGCCTGCTTGTTGGAGAACAAAGGAACTGGAAAATTACATCAATCTTCTGCGCAAAGTAGCCCCGCCTCAGATTTTCATGGTTTTTTCTTCTTCTGTTCATCATGGAAAAAAAGCTTATATGTATCCCGATTTTCAAAATTGAGAAACTGCACAAATCAATTTATTTATAAATTTATTCTGACAAGTAATTGACATTAAGGCCATTGTCTATATATTAGATTCATTATTTAAACAATGTACATGTAGCTGAAACATGGAAATGATTATTAGAGTAAATGAATTGCTGGTCTATAACTAATGAAATTAAAAAGAATTCGTTCAGGAAATCAATAAATGTGAACCTTTTATTATATTCAAATCTCAATGACGGTTTGCTAACAAATATTACGACTATCAGTGTCATACCTTCCAATTGTACACAACACACAGACTTTCTCATTCACATCATTTACCTCAGACAATAAATATCAGCAACACCAACATTAAATTCAGTCTTTACGAAACCTAGGTTTTACTCTAGACAGTACTCTCACATTGCACCAACATGTCATGAACATATGCAAGGCTGTATATCTTGAACTGAGACGCATCAGTTCCATTCGCAAATATCTTTCAATTGATGCGACTAAAACACTTGTGTGTTAATTAGTACTTTCAAGACTGGGCTATTGTAACTCAATTCTGTCTTGTTCGTCTCAATATCTACTCCAAAAACTTCAAAACGTTCACAACACAGCTGCTCGGATCATCTTTTGAGTACCTCAATCAGAGCACACCTCACCACTGCTCTGTACCCTATACTGGCTATCTATTTGATACAGAATCAAACACAAAATTTGTTCTCTGTGCTACGTTTCACTGACTCCAGTCCAACATACCTATCTGGCCTCACCCATGTGTATACACCAGCAAGATCCTTACGCTCCTCTTCTGACAATCGTATACCCATTGTTCCCACTATGAAAACAAAGTCATATGGACAACGTTCTTTTGCATACCAGGGCCCGGCGATGTGGAACGAATTGCCCATTGAAATTAGACACAAAGACACAGTGGTCTCTTTTAAGAGCTCTTAAAACTCACGTTGTTTGACTGCAGGAACAAACTTAGAGACCTAATAATGCATATTTTTATGTTTTCCAGTTTCATGGCTTTTGTTATTTGTTTTTCTGTACTGTAGTCATATCATTATAGATGTTGTAAAGCGCTTAGAGCTTCTAAAGATATGGCGCAAAACAAAGTCCTCAATATTATTATTATACATTCCAATGCTCAACCATCTGGTTCTTCCATGCTTGAGCATCTTTTTTTTTTCAACATCATATAGTCTCTGAAGATCTTTCCGATTTGACTGGCAGACAGTAATCTTTTTAAAGAAGTAAAAGATGTGTACCAGGACCTCATTAACAGGTGTTCTACACCTCTTTTTGCTGCAAGATAAACTAGGTGAGGGGTGCAGGCAGACAAAAAGACTTCAGGCTGTTCCTTCTCCACAAAGGACAAAACTCCTTTCTTCTTCCCAGTCATTACACTGGCAGATCCTAATGAGATGCAATTCTTCCATTGAATCCTCATTCCTGAAAAACAACAGAAATAACATTTTAAAAAATGGAGAGAAAAAAATTATAACCACTGACAGAAAGTTTATACTATGAAGCCTACTATTACTAAATTCCATAAAGAACTTAAAAAAAAAACAAAAAAAAAAACAACAACTTAAAGCATTTTAGACCTTATTCCAAAATAGGCAAACTAATTAATTAATGACCAAGCCGAGTTGTTAAAAATCATAATCACATACACACCAATGGCCAAGTATAGCTATTAAAAATCATATATACACACACACCAATGACCAAGTATAGCTGTTAAAAATCATATATACACACACACCAATGACCAAGTATAGCTGTTAAAAATCATATATACACACACACACCAATGACCAAGTATAGCTGTTAAAAATCATATACACACACACCAATGACCAAGTATAGCTATTAAAAATCTTAACCACACACACACCAATGACCAAGTATAGCTATTAAAAATCTTAATCACGCACACACACACTTATGACTAATATGCATAACCTGACATTTTTTAATATATTTTACTTTTCATTGCATTCAGTATCTATATCTATGAAATTCTATTCATTTTGATAAAAAAAAATTATATCCAATAGTATTCATGGAAATATTTAAATTTTAAAAAACTTTAGCAGCTTTCATGCATCTAGCACACACATCAGCATCCCAGTTGGGGCGAGGGGATTCTTTGACCTCAAACTGTGATTCTGGAGTTTTTGTTTTACTTTTTATAAAAACAAAAAGCAACAGAAGTTTGGATCTAATATGAAAGGAAAAGAAACCCAAAATCAGTCTAAGGTGTCAATTTAAAGTGTCATGAGTGTGCATCTGTCTGTATATGTGTGTGTGTGTGTGTGTGTGTGTGTGTGTGTGAGAGAGAGAGAGAGAGAGAGAGAGAGAGAGAGAGAGAGAGAGAGAGAGAGAGAGAGAGAGAGAGAGAGAGAGAGATTGTTTATAAATACCTTGTGCAATTTTGGAATATGGGAACATATTTTTTCATTGCTTCCATTGACTTGTCAGATGTGCTCAATGACAAATTCATATTTACGATCAGCTGAAATAGAATCGCCTCAGCACATGTTATATGCTTTTGAAATATGTGTTGATCACTGACTTCCTTTCCCTGCATCATTGACAAAATATTTAAATTTCCCTTCACTAACGATGCACGATTTTTTGATTCCATGAACTTTCCACCATGTGCACAGGAAAAGTTGCAAACAGTGCAGAGCTCAAAATGCTCTATTTTTGACAATGGCTGAAGGCATGGCTGGTTGAAAAGTACAGACTGGTTGAAAATGCTGCTATCTATGGTTAGGCTTTCCATTGTCATCATCAGATTTGTGCTGAAACTTTCCTGTCAGCAGCATTTTCTTTATTTAAACAACCAGATGTTGAGAATGTTAAAATCGGTGATGTGGCACAGACTGCGGACATACACCGAAGAAACAATACAACGAAACATTAAAAAAACAATAACTATGGCTTTAAAATTGTTTTAAAAAAATAAATAAAAAATTCAACCTAAAATCATATTTTCAGATCAATGACCGTATGACTGAATGGATGGGCCTTATTCCGAACAGATACTGTAAAATATGGATGGGTAAACAGGTCTGTACTTGAATAAAACCTTTTTATTTGTTATTCCTTATTATAAATACTGAGATTGCTTTGAAAGAGTAACACATCACAATTTTTTTTTTTAAAACAACAAGAACTGAAAATGAATTCTGAATCATTGGTTTTACAGAACAATCTGTCGGGCAAATTGCATTAATATTTTATATGAATTCTGAAGAACTTCAAAACAAAATTCAAATAAAAAATCATAATGATTACAACACTTGCGTCATTTCCACTGAAACTGGAAATGTAATAATAATGTATTACTGTGTCCACTCCACCAGAACATGTTTTAAAAGGAAAAAATACTGATTAATAATGATATTCAGTTTGGCCTTTTTTCATCCCTTTAATTAGAAGGGACCTACCTATTCAACAGGAAACTAAAATTTTGAAGTAAAATATGTTTTCTTGATAATACCTGCCTACTATAATACTGTAAACAACTTTGGGCTATCAAGCTTTATATGGGTTGGGAGAATTGATGTCAATGATTTAAACTCATGCAAGATTGGTTTGAACATTATAATGTGAATGGAGATGTAAACATCGTGAATCACCATGATATTTGTATGTACTTGCTTATGTTGTGTGTACAGTGCAATCACTGGTAAAGAAGGTAGCAACTGTACTGTTATCACCATACAGGTGTACATCGCAAAATACTCATAAAATATTGCAGGATCTTACTTTGGATGAACTGATCACACTTAATTTTTCTTCCAAATCAGCATTTCAAAAGTACTCAAATGTATGACTTAATCAGCTGACATTACACAGCACTCGAAGATTATTTTTTTAGATACAGACCCTGGGCAAGTGACTTAAAAAAACAATCAAAAGCACAGACTGAAATTTCACAAACCCAGACTACAATTTCCACATGTCCATAATTTTCCCTATTTGAATATTATTTGTCACACAACATTGCAATTGGCATAGTTCAACTATAAATTCAACAGAGGGTAATATAGGTGTTATCCATCACTTCACTGAATTTTCCAGGTGTTCAAACTTCCCTGCTGGATTCATTCAGATAATCAGTCAGAACAATCTATCTTTTTTAATGGCATGTAAAAGGTAAAACTTTGTTGACCAGTTCTGAAATTTATTTTTGTTCTTTGATTGATAATTGTTTCTTAAATCAGCATTCAAAAATTAATCACACATGAAAAACCTTAACAAATGAAATGCTCACGCTTTGTGTTTTTCATATATGCAGTAAAATCTGACTTCAAAGAAACATTGCACTGTTCTCAAACTTGTCAAAAACCTATAATACATATGGCTTAATCATTTTCATTCAAAGCAATGATAGGTAATAACCTTTGTTCTCCTTCACACATCTAGCATCTGTGATTTACCTATTGGGTTATTCCACATTCTTAGGATACCTATGCAAATTAACACAATGGGCTCATCCACTGTAGTCTTCAAACACATCTCACTTGCTATTGTCAGCCAGTTAAGTAATATGTGAAATGGTGGTTTATACCTGGCCACTTTGTCTTTTAAATTTCTGAATTTTTAAACAACCAAATGATGGTATTACATCAGCTCCATTCATGACTTTTTATGGTTTAAATATGCTATATGCAACAAGAATATACTGTAAGTGGTGGGGAATTTTGTTTTATTTTCAGATTTTGAAATTGTTTTCTCGAAGAAAAAAATCCCTGTCAGGGGCTTTGGGAGTAAAAAATCATGTTTTTAGCAGACATGCCATGTTACAATTTGATTAAAAGCAGATCTCCACTTCATGTAGGCCTGTGGTGATCTGATTTTAATCAGACTGCGCATTCGTCAACATGATCAAAATTTTCTCTAAAAAAATTGCTTCTTTTTTTTTCAAGCTGGACAGGTACCTTTTTTTAGAATACAGGGCAGACCTGCTCTGAAATTAAATGGGCCCCAGGTGTAGGACTATCAGAGTTTTTAGCACTGCTACAAAATATGCAATATCATGGCTAATGCATGAAAATAAGACTATACACTATATTAATTCAATTTCATATTTTTGATTAAATTTTGATTGCTCATGCAAATGCTAACCTCTCTTATAGAAGAAAAAGGTTATTTTAAACTTTGAATATTATATTCTTCATTTTATGCTAGTCAGTGTAATTTTGTATGTTGCCAACAGATTGAAGCAAAGTTTTATTAGTCTGTAAGTCACAGGGATTGAGATGAAGGGGATGTATTACACAAATGTTGACAATACCCAAGTCAATCAAGCATGAAACTTGCATTGCACTGACCTAGTCTTGGTATGGCTGTGTTGATGTCCTTGAGATCCATCAACACATTAATTTTTGTTTTTAAAAATTGGGTCCAGTATATTATGAGTGTAATAAAGGAGTAAAAATACACAAATCACTCAAGCATAACAAATAAGGACACACTAACCCATCTGAGTAAGATTTAGTAGTTCTCCAAGAAATACATCCATAAACCTATTTTCCATGAGTCCAAGTTAAATAGAGATAAAGTTATTAAGCAAGTGATAAATAGATAACTAAAATGCATCTCATTTAAGTCTCAATATTGGGTCAAAGTGACCTGCTTCTGAAATGTATCCATATACCACTTTTCATGTTTCAGTGAAATAGAATCTACAATATTTAGGTTAAATTGGAAAGCTAAAAATATAAAATTTATTCCAGCAAGAAAATTATTGTATGGTGTGGTTTATCTCCATGTGATGCATCAACATCCCAATTTTGTAATACTCATAATACTCAGGCCGCGCGCGCGTGTATGTGGGCGTGTGTGTGTGTGTGGATGGATAGCCAACAATAGAAAAATCACTGACATTTTAGTCACAGTAATCAACTTTTGGTCCAAGTTAAATAGAGATAAAGTTATTAAGCAAGTGATAAATAGATAACTAAAATGCATCTCATTTAAGTCTCAATATTGGGTCAAAGTGACCTGCTTCTGAAATGTATCCATATACCACTTTTCATGTTTCAGTGAAATAGGTTCTACAATATTTAGGTTAAATTGGAAAGCCAAATATATAAAACTTATTCCAGCAAGAAAATTATTGTATGGTGGGGTTTATCTCCATGTGATGCATCAACATCCCAACTTTGTACTACTCGTAATACTCAGGCTGTAATGAACAGATTGCCAACAATTGGAAAATCACTATGACATTTTAGTCACAGTAATCTACTTTTGGAATGGCCAAGTCACTCTCTTTATCCACATTCCAATTTTCATCCTAGCAGGTGAAATTGGATCCAAATTATTGACAATGTATTTAATAAACTAACAAATACATGCATGTATGAATTCAAATATTAACATACAGAGAGCTGTATCTCCTCCCATCATTGTTCTTCATGAATAATTACTGGACTGGACCTTTTCAAATTAAAATATACATAAGCTGGTAATGTTGATATTATACATTATTAATAATAAGATGACATACGCTGGTGTGCCTTGCGATGTTTTGACCATTAAGTGTCTCTCTATACAGTGAGCAGCATACGTGTGAACAACAAGGCTAGATGCCTGCAGATAGTGGATCAGGTGAGGAAAAGCATCTAACAATGCTTCACGTGGCAGCTGAAAAATTATAGAACATCAAAATGTTTTTTTATGAATGACAAATTAATTAACTTTATGGAAGTTTCACAATCAGGCAAAATAACTTAGGTTTGTTTAGCAGAAAAGGGAAGTAATCTGCTATCACATATTTAAAATAGAGAAAAAATTATAATTATCAAAACAACTCAAACTATAACTAAAGAAATGGTCAGCAATTATCAATCTAGCTCTATCTAAACACATCTGCCTCTACTACACTCTCCACCTCAAATGCTCTGGGATGTAAAATAGGTCAAATACACCCTTACAAGATATAAGAGGCAACTAATGGTGGTTTTGTTGCTGTTTTTATAGGGTTTAATGCCATTTGTCAGTACACGATAGGCTACACATGGTGACCAGTAAAAATGGTCAAGGAAGAACCAAGAAAAACCCTGGAAAGAACCACCAACCCACATGAAGTTACTGGCAGGTTTTCACATACCCATGTTGGCTAATTAGAGACACGAACCCAAGCAGACAGGTGAGATGGCAGTGATCCTTAATGGCGAGTGCTTTAGACCACTTGGCCACTCAGAGCCCCACTAATGGTGGCAATTTTATTGCTGTAATTGGTCCCATAATAATAGTCCAGTAGTAAAAGTCTTGGACATTTTAAAAGTGGTTTAAATTTTAAAAATGAATTATTATCTGAAGGACTTTACCCTTTTTATCTTAACATTCAAGCATTCTTTGCCTTCATCTTTTTATTTATGCCTTTTTTCCATCATCTTTCTATTTATGTCTTCTATGCTTTCATCTTTCTATATACGCCTATATTGCCTTTCATCTTTCTATTTATACTTTGTTTGCCCTCATCTTTCTGTTTACACCTTCTATGCCTGCATCTCTCTATTTACATTATCTATTCCTTCATCTTTTTTTTAAAACTATCTATATCTTCATCTTTCTACTTACACCTTTTATTCCTTCATCTTTATATTTAAACTATCTATACCTTCGTCTTTTTATTTACACCTTCTATGCTTTCGTCTTTCTATTTACACCTTCTATACACTCATCTTTCTATTTATTCCATCTATGCCTTCATCTTTTTATTCATGCCTTTTATGCTTTCATTTTTTTCTATTTACACCTATACCTTTATCTTTCTATTTGTTTTCATACTTCTATTTATGCCTTATTTGCTTGCATTCCAGTTACACCTTCATCTTTCTATTTATGCATTTTATGAATTCATTTTTCTGTCTTCTTTGCCTTCATCTTTCTATCTACACCTTCTACACCTTCATTTTTCAATTTATGCCTTCTTTGCCTTCATCTTTCTCTTTATGCCTTCTTTGAGTTACCATAACTAACTCATGATTATATAGCCAGGATTGTGTTATACTGTGTTAAACAATACATATACATACACACATATATATACTAAACATCCAATCTCTTCCCTCATTAATAGAGATGAGTTGATAGCCAATAAAGTTCATAGTTCTTGCAACAGTGTGAGTACAAACACTCGTCTATCTTTTGATGATAATCATAATTTGTTCTAAGTTTTAAAAAAAACTAATGAAACTTGAGTAGTGCAATTGCATCATAAAAATCCACTCAAATATAGCAACCAGCTGCAAGTAAAAACTCGCAATAATTTTCAGAAAAACTGTGTTAGCTCTAAGATTTATCAATATGTTCATCTTTACATGACTGCTCCGGTTGCATATTGTTTAAAGCATCTAACTTGGATGTGGCAGGTCACAAGTTTAAAACCCAGTCAAGACATAACAAAGATTAATTTAAAAAATGGTACAAACAGATGCCTTACAAGATACTTAGCATTAAGAGGTGTTGGGACCAATTGACCTGGTGTCAGGATAATGTGACTGGGTGAGACATCATGCTACATGTACAAAGTTTTACAGTGGGTCATAAAAAAACCGGCAAGTCAGAGTTTAATAAATTCAGCTGCAGGATGAAAGGGCAATAACTCTGCAAAACACTGTAAGAGCATTATGAATCGTGCATATGCGCATGGGATGCAGTTTTATGCAATGAGAACACAATACTATCTAAGTTCACAATATTCTGTCATGCACTACATCAGGCTCCAAGTCACAAGGGGCAATAAATCTAACAAAAATTTCAAAAAGCACAATGATCTGTTAAAGTCTACATCGTGGGATGGTATGGTAAAAAAATTGCACACTTTGAATTAACAAGACTGTCTGACAGTAAATGCAGCTGAAAATCTAAAGGGCTACCACTCTATTAAATTCATTGTAGCACAGTGATTTGTCAAAATGTGTCTTCTGATGATGATCAGTTCTACGGTAATCCAAAAAGTTTTCAAACTAGCTCTGTTAACAACTATGTTTGACAGACATGAGGATATCTATATAGCCATGCAACCTCAAAGTTTAAAGTATAAGAACATAAACTGAGTTCAATCATGTGCTGTTACATTAAGCATAATTATTAATAACTCCTAATTTGATATTATACAAAAACAAATTCTAAATTAAAAAAAAATATCAAAAAAGTGCTTTTCTCACTAATTGGTGAGTATAAAACACAAAAAGTATCGTCAATATAGCAAGTATGATTTTGCAACCACTCACCCCAAATTAATTGTGCATGTCATTTTGGTCAACTAACCTGATTTCTGAAGACCATAAGGTACTTGATTGCATCTGCTTTCAGAACAGGCATCGCATTCACTGAAATATAAAACCATGACAACTAAATTATTTGAATGCAGTAAATCCAGCCATTTTATGACATAAAATGATTAAAAATTAATTTAAACTACTCTTCCAAGCAAGTCTTTACAAGGAACAAAATTTGCATAGCAAATTCTGTCAATCTAATGTAAGACCCCTTCATTCATAAGCATTTATCCCAATTACTTTCAAAACCGCATGATCCTGAGGATACAAGTCCATATTCCGATTTTGTTCCTAAGTATATCAAAATTAAGGCCTCCAGAGTGGTAATAAGCTTGACCAATCATGTGCAAAAATCATCTCATAAATAAGGTCCAGTGTATTAATGAAATAACCCAATGTCAAGATAGAAGCATTTATTCCAAATCTGATCAAAACCGGATTTCTGCCAATCAGATGCAAGATTACATCATTAATATAGATGGATCTTCTTGATTATCAAACCCATTAAAAGAGCTTGATGCAAGCCCATATTTCAAGTCTGATCACAACTGGATCAAAAATATGACTTTCACAATGGTATAAAGCTCAGCCAATCAGTTGTAAGTTCAACTCATTCACATGCATCAGTCTTGCTTGTTACATCCAAGATCTCAATGATATAAGGATATATTCAAAATCTGATTAAAATTACTTCTGAACTCCAGTCTGCAGAATACTAACTATTTCAGCCAATCAAAATACAAGATTACATGATTGACACAAATGAATCATATTTATCATCAAACCAATCCTAGATCTTGGTGATCAAATCAGAAGACATATTGCAGTCCCACTTTTAAATGGAATCCCTCACATGCACAAACATGCCAGTGGCTACCTGTTTTATAATGACATGAATTTCTTGTCACCAATGAGACTGTTCAAAAGTACCCCTGTATGAAAGCCACCCATCTAATACATCCAGTAACAAGCATAACAGTACAACAAATATCAAATTTACAATGGGACTAATGATTGGGATTTACATAAGGAAACCTCATGAACATTTTCTGATTTCTTAATTCAACACATTGACATTTGTCCCAACATGCCAATAAAGTATCTGATGTTAACTGATGCAAATAGTTAAATTATGATCATTCTTCCTTGATATCATATTTTGTCACTTTACCACCAATAATTATCATTTTTTAAATTAATACCACCAATAATTACCATTAATGAAGAATTTTACCACCAATAATTATCAATATGACAAAAGCACACAGCTGAGAAGATCAACATTGTTCAGCTCAAGTCAGCATAACTGATCACCATAGAAAAAGTATGAAAGTCACTTTTTATGTACATAATTATTACTCATATCAGTGTTATCCCCCTCTAGAAATGTCATCCCTATTACAAGGCAACTTTATTGTTGCAGAAGAGATGACCTTTCAAAAGACAACTCTATGGCCTCCAGAGGGTAACAAGCACAGCCGAACAATTACAAGATTACCACATTAGCATGAGTGGATGTCATCATTACTCTTGTTATAAACTCATCCATATCTTAAAAAATATTCGAAGTTTTATCAAAATTGGATCAAACATTCCGCATCCATTGCGGTAAGAAGCTCAGTCAATCTCTACTATAAAATCACCTCATCGATATGCATAAAAACCATGCAAGATTTTGATGAAATCACAGTTTGATCAAAATCAAATCTGAAATATAACCTTGAGAGTGTTAACAAACTCAGCCAATCATAATCATGATCACCTCACTAGTAAGCATCTGTCTTTTTTGCCTCACTAGTAAACATCAGTCTTATCTACTTCACTAATAAACATTAGTCTTATCTACCTCACTAGTCTAAACATCAGTCTTATCTACCTGACTAGTAAGCATCTGTCTTATTTACCTCACTTGTAAACATTAGTCTTATCTACCTGACTAGTAAGCATCTGTCTTATTTACCTCACTAGTAAACATTAGTCTTATCTACCTCACTAGTAAGCATCTGTCTTATTTACCTCACTAGTAAACATTAGTCTTATCTACCTCACTAGTAAGCATCGGTCTTATTTACCTCACTAGTAAACATCAGTCTTATCTACTTCACTAGTAAACATTAGTCTTATCTACCTGACTAGTAAGCATTGATCTTGTTTTAATATCAGCATATATTATGAATTTGAACACAATCTGACCCCCCCCCCCCAAAAAAAAAGACCTCCATTGTAACAATGTTAACTAATTAGGTGCAAGATTATCTCATTAATGTGAATGGATCTTGCTCATTACTGAACTTGTCTAAAATATTGATGATAAGAACCTATATTCCATGTCTGATTCCATAAGAACCTATATTCCATGTCTGATTCCATAAGAACCTATATTCTATGTCTGATTCCACAAGAACCTATATTCCATGTCTGATTCCATAAGAACCTATATTCCATGTCTGATTCCATAAGAATCTATATTCCATGCCTGATTCCATAAGAACCTATATTCCATGTCTGATTCCATAAGAACCTATATTCCATGTCTGATTCCATAAGAATCTATATTCCATGCCTGATTCCATAAGAATCTATATTCCATGCCTGATTCCATAAGAACCTATATTCCATGTCTGATTCCATAAGAACCTATATTCCATGTCTGATTCCATAAGAACCTATATTCCATGCCTGATTCCATAAGAACCTATATTCCATGTCTGATTGAAACTGGATCAGAAATATGGCCTTCAAGTGCTGGATGCATGATACAAGATGAACAATGCATAGTCGATTCAGGGCCACACCATAAGCTCACTCTGCCTCATGACTAGTTGAGCTATGTGCTAACCTAAAGCAAATGCCCAATTATTACATCTTTAACACTTTTCCATGAAAATTCATATATATCTATTTCAACTCACCATCTATACTCCGTATATCTGGAAGGATGTGACCGGTGAAAAAATCTGATATATTCACTAGCCCACTGGTCTGTGTTATTCCATACTGAAAAGTATATAACATTGTGTTAAACTATGCTGAACATTCTTTAATACCGAGATCAGAATCAGGTACAATTTCAAAAATTTAAATATCAATTAATCAAATGCTTTTCATCACTGTAAAGATTTACTTAGTACTGGCATAAAAAAGCATTCTCCTATCTACAACCAACTTGAAAAAGAGAACTTGAACAAAACTTTTGAACATGTGGTACTCTGAATATTATTGTGCTCATAAAATGAATCATGCTAAGAAAATGGTTAATATTCTTGAGCAACATTAGCAGTTTTAAAAAATAAAAGAATGATAAACAACAACAAACAGGGCAGAAGTGAAATATAATTTAAATATTTAGAGATTTTTAAGTTTTTTTTTTTTTTATTTTTTTTTTTAATTCGGTTTGACACTAAGCAGATTATCTCTATAGTAAGTATAACATTTATTAACAATCTGTTAAAGTATGCATTGAGTTTGTTTCTAATGAAAATAAAGTGAATATTAAAGAAATAATTAAAACATAAACATCTGCAAGTGCTTAGAAATTTGCAATTGTTAGGGTAGCCTAACAAAAAACTGTAAAAAAAAAGTATTTTGTATGATCAGGGTAGAGCTGTTCATTATTTTGTTCTAATTTTGAGTTCTTTTTTCAAAATAAAGGTTTTCATCAGGTTTGTTTTTTACCTTTTCTTTTAGGTCCAATTCAAAATGAACTTTTTAGGATTTTCAAAATTTTTGGGGTCCAATTCTAACCCTGAAAAAGTGATCCCCTTTTTGCTGCACAGGCATTCTAATTAGCTACAAAAAGCAAATTTTTTAGTAAATTATGTTTCTCCGAGAATACTTACCCGATCACATTACTTTAGGGATATTAGCCTGCTACCTCGCGAATCCAGCCCTATCAAAAGACGAAAATTCGTCTTTCCTGTCTATGTCATATAGACAAAGGGCAATAACTCTTGCCCCTTACCTCCCCTTGCTACCCGCCAGGTGTCGCTTCTTTAGTTTTTAAGCTGAGCGGTATATAAAACACGAGGATGCTCGCATGGCGGGGTGGTTGGGAGGGTTTCTTAGTAATGTGATCGGGTAAGTATTCTCGGAGAAACATAATTTACTAAAAAATTTGCTTACTCCTTTGAATACGTTCCCCGATCACATTACTTTAGGAGAATAAGTAATAGGAGGAGGGAATGCGGAGCATCCGACCTCCACCACGGGTATCCTCTAGGGAATGATGGCTGGATTCCCCATGTTAATGATAACCTGGTCTCCTAATTTTCAATCAGCAACACAGACCAGGGTCACGTGATATGTGACCCCTTTATACGGTTAAGAAGATAGTTATTGAAATCTTCTTACCTACAAAAATTTATCTGGCGAATCCAGCGAAGCTAATAGGCTGTGCTGATTGTTGCACATGGGTCTGGTGGGCGTCTGGGCTGCCCAACACCGGACCTACTAGAATCAATGTTTGCCTCTGCGAGTAAAAACTTGAAGATAAAACTGTAGAAGGTTGACTCTGCATGTCAGCCAACAGCTTCTATAAGGTGACTGAATTGCGAATTCTCAGAACGCCGAGCGTATAACCCACTACAGCCATGAAGCAAGGGCTTGAATGGTGATATCTCATATCCCAGCTATCACCAATAGAAAGAGGTGCTTGTATGTGACCTGACTCACCTCTATGCATTGAAATGGTGCTAGAGTGCACAAACAGGATCTTACATGGCTATTGTTCCTGACTTATCTATAAAGAAAGCGAGCTAATGATGACTCGTTGATCGCCAATGTATGGTAATCTATTTTGGACTACGAAGCCTGGCTGCGTCAAGAGGACCATCAAACCCTCTGATCGGAACAGAAGAGAGTTCGGGTCACTAGAAAGGACATGTAACTCCTCACCCTGCATGCTGAAGCTAAGACTATCAAGAAACCCAATTTGTATGATAGTAGCTTTAACTAATCGTGGGTTAAAGACTCAATACTGTCTGAATTGAGTCCTGTTAAAACCCAGGACAGATTCCATTTGGAAACAGGGTGAGGGATATAAGTCGATTGAATTTTTAAAATGTCTAAAAGATCTGACAAATCTTTGTCATGGCTGATAGCACATGTACCAGAATGGCGGAATGTGTCTGATATCATGGAGCGGTAGCATTTGAGAATAACTGGAGCTAGCTGTTTCTCCTCGAAAAGCCAGAGAAAAGTTGGCCAGTTGAGGGATTGTGACACTCAGAGGAACAATGTGAATGATATGGTACCAGTCTCTGAAAACATGCCACTTGCCCTCGTAAACCTTCAGAGTAGAGGGCCTTCTTGCTCTCGAGATTCTCTCCGCAATCAAAGATTTAAATTGTTTGTCTTGCAAGGCTGTCTGGACAAGAGCCAAGCTTGAACATAAAGACGGTCCGGACAGGGGTAGAACACCCCTGGCCACGGTTGCTTGTGAATACTTGTGCTGACTGTAATCTTCCTGGGTAGATCTATCGCCTAGATTTGAGTAGATCGGAGACCCAGGAGTTGTTCCATCTGAGAGGGGCAATCAGAACCATCTGACAGTTCTGACCCCTTAACTTCTGGATTAATTTCAGTACCAAGACCGTGGGAGGGTAGGAGAATGACCACAACCCTTCCCAGGTGACTGATCGAGCATCCACGACCCAAGCTTCTGGGTCTGGAACCTGTGAGATGAAAGGTGGAGAACTTGCGATTCCACCTTGTTGCAAAAGATCAATCATCACACGTCCCCAAAGTGTGTCAATTGGAAGAAAGTCCGATTGATGGAGTGACCATTCTGTGTGAATGACTAGATAGAGTGTCAGCCAAGACATTGAGTCTGCCAAGAATGTGTCTGAATTGTACATTGAGGTGGAGATTGTCAAACCAATGTAGAAACTGCCAGTTCAGATTGCACAGGTCTGGTGATTGGTGTCCCCTTGTTTTGAGGCAAGGCACCACCACAATGTTCTCTGACATAATGAGGGCAGTTTGTAATAAGAGTTGATCCTGCCCGAAATGAAAGGCATTGATGACAGCCGTTATTTCTGAAAGGTTGATGTGGAAAGGAACTCGCCCCTGGCACCCACGTGCCGCTGACAGTATCGAAGTCCGGCAACAGGTGGGCACTCCAACCGTAGGTATTAGTGGCGGAACATACCGTTATCCCCGCTTGGGGTATCTCCAGAGTAATCCCTGTGGACAGCCTACAGGGGTTGTGCCATTGACTCAAGAATGATCGTATCTCTGGCGTGAGCATGACTGTTTTCTGGGATCGAAGGGACTTGAAAAGAGCGCAATTACGCTAGCAACGTCCTTTGTAAAGGGCGCATAAAAGGACGGCTGAGCGGGATCAAGTCTGCTGCTGCATTGAATAATCTGAGGATCTGCAACTCTCTCGCTAAAATGCGCATCCGGTCGGAAACGGACTCTACGAGTGCAATTATCTGGATGATCGCATACTCGAGGAAGCCTTACCAGATTCAGATCGGGAGAAACTCCACACCCAGATGGACCAAAATCCGGATTGGACAGAGATCAGACTTTATCCAGTTCACGAGAAAGCCTATATGATATAAAGTGATATAAGATCGTTTCTGCCTTTGAGCAGAGTAGAACTTGACAGATGTTTCTGGAGGATGTCGTCCAAAAATATACTGCCGACGCAATAGATGAAGTCGAGCGGAACAGGGTGACGACGTAATCCATAACCTTGGTACTAGCCCAAGGGCTTAAATTTAGGCCAAAAGGTATGACATGGAACTGATAAACCGAGTCCCGACAAGCACAACGGAGAAATGTCCGCTACTCGTGGGATAGGGACGTGAAATGTGCGTCGGTCATATCTAGCCAGCTTATGATGGGGTTTAAGCGACGTGCCCTTCAGACATGCGTCACGACGTATCAGGTCTAGGTTGGCAGAAGCAGTCAGCGCATTGGCCATGGAATGGTGAGCTGCCCTGTTAAGAACCCTAGCTAACCGGGCCGTCGATTCCCCAGCATGTTCATTGCCAGATTTTTCAGCGATCCTGAAAATGGCTAGGGAGGCTAGGTCTAACAGTAAAGACGTAGCGACTACATTTCGAACCAGCTTGGACGTGGCATTGAACACAATTTTGTCCACTTTATAAGACAATGCCGCAGACATATGGACTGCTGCCATATTTTATCCCGAGCCAGGACCTCAGTACTGAATGCATCGGAGTGAGTTTTGTACCATCGACCTGAAAACGACGCTGGTACTTGGCTTTCAGAAAAGAACGCCTTAGCATTTCCTGGATCCCCTATACGTGTCGACAGACGGTCATTAATTTCCTTAATTTTTGTCGACTGGGGAAGGAGGCAGAAGGATAGAGTCTCTTCCCCCTCATCCAGATCGACCGACGCTCTAACCTTATAGTCGGTAATGGCAGCAGGCGGTGGAGGGCATTCTGAAGGGGCCTTAACACCCTATAAATTTCCTCCACTGCGGATTTGAAGCTGAACTCAGTCCGTTCCATAGTTGGATCTGCATACAGCTGATTTGCCTGCGATTCATCGCACTCACTATGTGCATAATCTTGTTCTGGTAAAGCATCCATATCGGGGTAATGCATACCAGGTGGCATAGATGACTCAATTCCGTCATCTCTGATAAAGGCATTCACTCTCCCTTGTGGATGAGCTGTTAGCCTATGGACGGCTGGCAATGCCGAATGAATTGATTGGCATATGTTTGTCCTGAATGTCTGCGATGGGCCGGCTATGACCGGCACCGACCGCTCGAATGGTCGGGTTGGATCGAGAGATTCATCGCCAACATCTGTGTCATGGTAGTGATATGTACCGGTAGTACGGATTGACAGACGGAAACATCACTAGAATCATCGTCAATCCGATTTGTGCGGATTGCGGTATGATAAAATTCCCCGTGCTGGTACAGCGGTACAGTCGGACGGACTGGTATATGACTAAAATCTCCATATGGTTGGACGACCGGTGCCTGTTGGGCTGGACGGCCGGAGCCGGATGGACTGTAAGTGCCGGCAAGTGTCGGCTGGAAGCTTGGCTGGACGACCGGTGCCATTTGGGTTGAACAGTCATTGCCGGATCGACGCCCGGTGCCGGTTAGTGCCGGCTGGAAGGTCGGCTGGATGACCGGTGCCATATGGGCTAAACGGTCATTGCCGGATGGACGCCCGGTGCCGGTTGGTGCCGGCTGGAAGGTAATAATAATTACATAATGCTTATGTAGTGCGGCCAGCACTGTGCGCCCATCTACCATTCGCTCAGAGGGAATGTTGGTTCTGGTACAGCTTGCATATCTGTACAGCATACCAGGTGACCTAGATGACGCAATTCTGTCATAATTGACACTTTCACTAAATCTCCCTTGTGGAGAAGCCGTGAAAATATAGACGGCCGGCACTAACAGCTGATTGAACTGGCGAATGGTCGGCCTGAAAGTCCTGTTCTGGTAAAGCTGCCATATCTGGGTAGCGCATGCCAAGTGGCATAGATAACTCAATTCCGTCATCTCTGATAATGTCACTAATTCTCCCTTGTTTTAAAATCACACCGTCACGTATTTGACGTGACGGGAGGTGTACACCGGCAATACCGACTGATTTGTCTGGTATATGGTCGGCCGGAATGTCGGCGAAGGTGCCATATCTGGGTAGCGCATACCAAGTGGCATAGACAACTCAATTCCGTCATCTCTGATAATGTCACTAATTCTCCCTTGTTTTAAAATCACACCGTCACGTATTTGACGTGACGGGAGGTGTACACCGGCAATACCGACTGATTTGTCTGGTATATGGTCGGCCGGAATGTCGGCGAAGGTCCGGCTATGACCGGCAACTGCCTCTCGAATGGTCTGATTGGACGGAGATATATAACATCTCTCTCATGGTAGTGATATGTAACCAGTAGTACAGATTGACTGACAGGTACATCACTATAATCTCCGTAAATCCGATGTACAGCCGGTGCAGGTTGATGCCGGCTGGAAGACCGGTGCCATTTGGGCTGAACGGTCGTTGCCGGATGGACGGCCGGTGCAGGTTGATGCCGGCTGTAAGGTCGGCTGCACGACCGGTGCCATTCGGGCTGAACGGTCATTGCCGGATGGACGGCCAGTGCAGGTTGATGCCGGCTGGAAGGTCGGCTGGACGACCGGTGCCATTTGGGCTGAACGGTCGTTGCCGGATGGACGGCCGGTGCCGGTTGATGCCGGCTGGAAGGTCGGCTGGACGACCGGTGCCATTTGGGCTGAACGGTCGTTGCCGGGTGGACAGCCGGTGCCTGTTGATGCAGGCTGGAAGGTCGGCTGGCCGGCCGGTGCCATTTGGGCTGAACGGCCGGTGCCTGTTGATGCAAGCTGGAAGGTCGGCTTGCCGTCCGGTGCCATTTGGGCTGAACGGACGGTGCCGGATGGACGGTTAGTGCCGGTTGGTGCCTGCTGAAATGCCGGCTGAACTGACGGTGTCGGCTGGACGGCCGGCGAAAGTGCATAATAAAATGGATCCAATTGATCCAGCCTAGACTCCATGCTTCCGGACTTACAGGCCCGAAAGCCATGCACGGACCTGCGGTGAAATTTACATCCACTGGGCAGCCTAAACCATGTCAACATAATTTCCACATTGCCAACACCCATTTTGCCATTCATGCCTTCGTTGTCGACTTTGCTACTGAAACGACAAAAGAAGAGAACAAAGCACAAATTAAAAAATTCAGCATAATATTAATTTGATAATACTATAACCGTTATTAACGGAGTAGTCAAATTATTCCGTGCCATGTTAACTCTTAATGACCACACTAGTTATCGCCGTGAGCGTGTTGCAATAGGTCGTTCAAGACGAAGTCTACTGAAACGAAAAAGATGATAAACAAAGCACATTTAGCAATTCAACACTCTATTAAGTCGCTATTACCATAACCGTAACTAACGAAGGAAGCGAAATGATTTAGTGTCGCGTGAACTCGTGACTACAACACGAAATTCCGCCATTAATAGTCGCAACTGGTCGTTCAGAGACGAAGTCTACTGAAACGGAAAAGAAGATAAACAAAGCACAAATTAACAATTCAGTACGCTATTAAGTCGCTATTCCATAACCATAACTAACGGAGGAAGCGAAATGATTAAGTGTCACGTGAACTCGTGCTACAACACGAAGTCCGCCATTAAATAGTCGCAAATTAGTCGTTTAAAGACTTTTTTGAAGTCTACTGAAACGTCAAAGAAGATAAATAAAGCACAAATTATCAATGCAGCACGTTATTAGTCGCTAATATCGTAAACGTTACATACGGAATAAGCGAAATTATTGAGTGCTACATGTATTACATGCTAGTACCGCCATAAGCGTGCTTTTTGACCATGTTGCAACCTGGTCCGAAGTCTAGAAAAGATGACAAAGTCACTCAAATTGGAAAATATTGTAAAATAATGTATACAACCTGTAGAGGAATGATTATCCAACACAGTAATTCCAAATTTAACTTCGGATGGTCAGAATTTACACTAAGATGGCTTGGATTCATTGGAGGTCTAATTGTACGTGTTTGCACACTACAAGCGAAGCTAAAAAACTAAAGAAGTGACACCTAGCGGGTAGCAAGGTGAGGTAAGGGGCAAGAGTTATTGTCCTTTGTCTATATGACATAGACAGGAAAGACGAATTTTCGTCTTTTGGTAGGGCTGGATTCGCGAGGTAGCAGGCTAATATCCCTAAAGTAATGTGATCGGGGAACGTATTCAAAGGAGAAATGTGCTTTAAACACTGTTACTAACCTAAGGTGTTGATGGACGTACATACAGACATATGGACACACAGATGCCGAAGTGATCGCAATGTTGAATTTCCATGGTGATCTTAACCATAAACTGTCTTGTAGTAAATTCTGCATTGTATGTTAATATGGTACCTTGGTCCTTTAAAATGAAGACCTGTATCTCTGGCAGATCAAAGATTTGATTTGTTTTGGGGGTTTTGGGGGCATTTTTAACGATCTCATTCAAGACTGTCTACAGGAACAAAACTGAATGGCCAAGAAAATGTTCAAGAACTCAAAATGCAGTAAAAACTATCAAAAGCAATTGGCATTGTCTAGAATGCATTCTTTAGTGACTGAAATTCAATAAAACAACAACAAAACTTGTCATGAATTATCTTGGAGCAAATAAGTACAAAAAATTACAAAATATGAACATCAATATCATGTACGACAAGTGTAAAGAAAATTTCCTTCTCAGAATTTTTAGTCTCAATAATTATAATCATTATATTTTTTTTTATTACAGAACATATAATAAAGCTAATATTCATTGGTTGGGGGAAGTAAGTACCAATACAAAATGAAAGGACCAGATTGTGAAGAATGTGCAGACATCAAAAAAGATTGTATGTTTAATGGCAAATATGTGAATAATTTAAAGAAAGGTAGGACTTTTGGCACAAAACTTAAATCTAACAAATTTTTAATTTTAGTTCCTAGTTTTTTAAGAGCATATGCAATAATTTTACAAGTGTCTTTGAAAAACATACATCTTGATTCGACACGAGGAACATGACTACAGTACAGTAAAACATAAATACTGGATAGTATAATAAATGCTTAAATGTTACAGAATTCCCATATACAACCTTCTGTGTCTGCGCTTTGGCTGCAAGGGAGGTGATAAGATAAATCGCAGAGTCTTTACTCTTCCACTTGCCCACTGTGTCCCCTGCATATTCCTGTCCAAAAATACAAAGTTCATGATATATATGATCAGTGTTGATTACAATTTAACAACACCTAAAGTAGGGCATCAAGCCTTGGTTGACTTTAAAAAAGCACATTTCAGAGTTTCAACTGTGCAAATACTCAAAATTGCAGACAAAATGATGACCTATGTTAC